>JAATNT010000222.1:0-161620 GCA_020137375.1 Fusarium chaquense
ATATAGGTATATATGTCATGATGGACCCGGAAGCAGGTACCACCAGTCGTCTGCACTGTTTCGTCTTACAGACACCTGCTACTGCATATTGACGACGTTTCCGTATTGTCTTCTGAGCTAACGGGATTATTAATAATGACGAAAACGTCATTCATGCCAGGATGGTACACAGTAGCATGCATGATCAGGATATTAGTCCCTGGACATCGTTGTTAATTCCTCAACAGCCTTTCGATAGGCTTGGTCATCAAGTGTAATTGTATTTAGATAAAACTAGCATATGTCAAAGATCTATTATTAATGATTTAGTATTGCCTTTAGGACTGTAGACTATGTCAACTCAGGAAAAAACGGACGTCCATAAGGACCGCATTCCGTGCTGGTTTGTAATGATGTAATTGGCAAGTTGGTATTGGGTGAGTAGACATAATTGACAAGTTACATCAGCAAAAGACCAGCGGAGGCCGGACCTAATAAGGAGGCTCCGGTTCTCCCAGAATTAACTTACAACATCACTGTAGATTAATTCCAGGAGTAGGTTGGTAATAACTCCACCATGACTGAGATTTATAGGGGCTGTTTGTAATCATGTCTTGATACCGGCATCTTTCGATATAGTACAATCCTCTGCTGATAAATCATTGACGCCTTTCGAATTACAATCTATCAAGATAGTTGCTGGTATTGTAGAACCTAGTTCATCTCTACTATGTAAGATCAAATATGTATATAACTGCTGTACTAGATGCTATATAGACAACTTTTGATATTTGCATCAATACTCAATGCTTCTCCCAAGCTCAGTATAAAATATGGTTTCCACGTTCACCTACAACATCTCCAAACTCCAGGATCGCCGTGTTCTCATCATTGGCGGATCCTCCGGCATTGGGTTTGGTGTGGCAGAGGCAGCAATTGCCCATGGTGCATCTGTCATCATCTCCTCCTCCTCAGAGAAACGACTATCAAATGCGGTGGAAAGGCTTGCGGAAAATATTTTAAGTTCTGTCGGTCATGTTCAGGCGGTAATATGTGACTTTAGTTCGCCAGAATACGCAGAAGTTGAAGTCAAGAAACTCTTCGACAAGGTGATGGAGAGTGGCAAACTCAACCATGTGGTTTACACGGCGGGTGATTCATTGTCGTTTCATAAAATCGAAGATTGTACGCTGCCCCAGATTCAGCAGGCTGGAATGGTCCGCTTCTTTGGCCCGATTCTTGTGGCTAAGCACCTCAAGCGATGCCTGAACGAGGGCATCGCATCTTCGTTCACGCTGAAACGCGGTAATGCACCGAAGCGGCCTCCTCCAGATTTTGCTGTGGTCTCGGCGTATCTGGCTGGACTTGATGGAGTGGTCACTGGCCTTGCGCGTGACCTTGCACCAATTCGCCTCAACTCAGTGAGCCCGGGTTCGGTCGACACGGAGCTGTGGGACCACATCAGGCAGGCAGATGGCTTCGAACAGTTTAGGGAGAGTGTTGAAGGGCGCACGCTTACCCATGCGATGGCGAAGGTGGAGGATGTTGCGAAAGGCTATTTGTATCTGATGAAAGACCACAACGCGACGGGCATTACTGTGCGTACTGACGGTGGTATGCTTATCGTGTGAGCACGATGACACTACAGGGCCTTTGAATATGCCAGTCATAGGATAGAAGTTTAGTGGCGATTGAACGGGTGATTTATACCTTTTTCCGTTTCTTGATGGAGGCTTTCAATAGAGATGTGTTGCGATTGGGATTGTTCAAATTGAATTCCGGCATCTGTCAAGCCCTTGCTGCGGACCTTGGCTAAGGTGCTCTCCATCCCATTGTGGAAACCGGATAAAGCAGAACGAACATGACCTGTTAGAAAGAATGGACATGTCGTTCAAATCCTAGTCCTTGACGGAACTCCACGTCTACGTGTGAGACTTTATCAATTAGCTCGAGTTTCTCGTAATACTTACCACGGCCAGTCAATGTCGTGAGGAGCCATTGACAGCTTGAAGCAGATGGGGCCGATAGCTATGGGGAGAAATATTTGCTACCAATAGGCTAAAGATCATATGAGGCAGTAGGACAACAAAGGATTCAACTATGGTAGTTCGCAATTTACCTAATCCTGCTACAATGACTAACAACATCTGCCATGCGCTATGCCAGCGGCGTATATATGGTGTCAAAATTCTTGTATCCCACACCTGCCACAAATGTCTGCATCCACGGTCCCTGTGTGTGGGCGTGAGTCAGTTCCCAGTAAAGTTTCGCATGTGCGTCGCCATCGATGCGGTACTTGGGAGATCCGTCTTCCTTTCGTTCGTCGGCATAATAGAACCTTGAGGGGCATTAGATTGTGAGACGCAACTCGGCTTTGACAGTGGGAAGGCGGCAACTTACTTGTATCCACGGTCTTTGTACCCTTCCGAAGCCGCCCAGACCATATGAGCCGCACCCGATTTACCAACGCCAGATGACAACATCTTTGGGAGAACGGCAACATTGGTGACATTACCTGTATAGATGAAAGTTCGTGCAGCCGACGAGGGTAGCTGCTCAAAGCCCTGGACGGCCTGCTGCGCGGCGACAAAAGCACTGTCAATATTGATGGTCCTCTCAGCACGGAAGTTGGCAAGGGGAATGGCTAAGGGATCATCAGCAGGCGTGAATGTATTCGCGCTGCAATTGTAAACGACGACGCTGGGAATGCCGAACGCCTTCTTCACTTTTGTAAAGGCATTGATAACATCGTCTGTGTTGGTAAAGTCACTCGTGATGTGGAGCTGAGTGTCGGTACTGTCGGCTTCCTTGAGGGAACGAGCGGCAAGACCAACTTTGTAGCCTCCAGCTGCAAAGTTACGGGCGAGAGCCTTGCCGATGTTGGGCCCTGCACCGAGAATGAGAACGACAGGAGATGTACTATGCATGATTTGTAAATGTATAAGAAGAATTTGGTTGTCTAAAGCCAGGCAGGAAAAGAAGAGATATCCCTACTCTATATGTTTCTGCATATCTTCCACAAAACAATTGGGATATATATTGATGATACACCAGTGACTTTTGGTATTGTTTGGAATGATTGTCATCACGGAGCCGGATCAATTGGTCACCGTTGCTGATCTATCTAGACTCGGACTTTACGGAAGGTCCGAACTCGAGTACAACGTCATGTCCTCGTTTTTAATTATATAAAAATTTCTTTTATTATTCAGCGAAATGGTATCTGGAACTTAGGCACTTAAATTTTGTCTCCGACCGCTTGAAAATTGAGAATGGTTTCTTTTTTGCTTATGAATTTGACGCGCGCTTTCGTGCTTATGAAGATCTCGATATGACCCGCGGACAGATGGGATGGTCTGGCTTGCAGAATCAGGCATTATCACCACGAGCATAATTGCTTGGGTGGATTAATTGCTTATTTGTGCTGGCGAATCGAACTCGTGTGTTAATTATGAGCAAAGGTCAAAAGAAGCTCTTCACCCCGGGACAAGAAGAACGCGAATCAAATTTTATGCCCTACTTTAAACCCAATAATTATTTGAGCTCAATCCCATCTGTTTTACTTCTTCATGGCTGCTAAGGCGATTGTCATCATCGCTGGAGTTGGCCCAGGTACGGGTAGTGCTATTGCACGCAAATTTGGTGCCGCCTATCCAATTGCGCTTCTAGCTCGTAAGACAGAAAGTTATGAGGGTTTAGTAAAAGAACTGAACGAAAAGGGAGGCAAAGCCATTGGATTCAGTACAGATGTATCCAGTGAAGAGAGTGTCAAGGCGGCTTTCCGCAACATCTACGACGAATACGGAAATGCACCAATCGCTGCGGCCATTTTTAATGCCCCAGGAATCTTTTTAAAGAAGCCCCTGCTGGAAATGAGTGTGGACGAGTTTGGAGCATCATGGCAAGTAAGCTGGTAAGTCGTTAGACCTTGTATGCAATGAAAGCCTAGACTAACAATGAGATAGTAAAGGAGCATTCATCTTTTCGCAGGCTACTCTTCCTGGACTACTCAAACAGGCCGCAAATAGCAATGCACTACATCCGCCGGCTCTAATCTTCACCAATGCCACTGCAGCCATCAAGGCAAATGCGCGAGTGTCTGGATTCGCTAGCGCTCAGCACGGAATGCGAGCCTTGTACCAAAGTATCGCAAGGGAGTTTGTTCCGCAGGGCGTTCATGTCGCACACGCAATAATTGATGGTGCCATTGACCTTCCCAGAACTAGAGAGTTGTTTGAGGACTGGGCAGACGAGGCCATGATTGGCACTGAAGATATCGCCGAAGCGTACTGGAACTTGCATTTACAGACCAAACGTGGCTTTACCAACGAAATTGATATGAGGCCAATGTTGGAGAAATGGTAGAATTTTAGATTATTGGTAGTACCTATTTCTGGACTTTATTTATTTAGTCTCTTCTCTTATTATCAAGGTATTATCATGCTTACTCCCTGATGTGGACTGATTTATAATCCATTTGCTCTCCACCAAAAAGCGGGGGGCAAGTAACCTGTACAGAATCACATCTTCTCTGTTTACGTATTCTTTGTTGAAACTGCCCCTTGTTGCCAACTTGAAATTCTGTAGGGATTACGCATAATTCCTTACTCTCAGCTTAAGATCTCTGGACTCGAAACACCCATCCATTATTATTGGTGAATAATCACAGCTTGGTGTTGAGGTGTCGCAATACTCTGGCATGGAAGACCGACCAGTCATCATTCGTGTAAATCACCCTCAAACCTCATTGCTGTTATGTTGGTACTAATAATACTTACAAGGCTTGCGACGTTTGCCGTAGAAAAAAGATACGCTGCGAGCCTGCTCCGCAAGGATGTAACCAATGCACCAAATACGGTACAGTGTGTCACTTTACACCAATTCCAACCAAAAGGAAGTCTCGCAGACCAGCTGGGTTAGTACAATATTCTAGCCACTTACAGAGCTCTTCTTGTTAAATGCTCCGCAGCTTCAAATACATTGCCGAACTTGAGAAACGACTCTCAGAAGTAGAGGCTTTGGCGCAAAATAGGCCACGAGACGAGGCACCTGTACCCGATAGCAGCTTCCAGGAAGGAAATGTCGCATCGCGCAACACAACTGCATTAGTCAAATTTGTCGATGAGACGAATCCGTGGATAGCAGGGGGCCATCAAATAGACTCCTCATACATGCAGCCAAACAGCATTCAATTGAATCTTGGGTCACATGGTTTATACGGGCACAGCCAAGCTACACTTAGCAGTCCTGAGGCTAATCATCTGTGGCCCTCAACTCCCTTAAAGTCGCGCTGGCTCCCTCCACCACCGTGCCAGTCGCTGCCTACGTCAGCAACTGCTCTCGAGTTGATCCAGGACGCTTTCAACAACTACAACAGATTCCTTCCACTATTTGACGAGGAAGACTTTATGAGAGAGTTCCAGTTCAAATACTCTACCTCTAGTTCTACAGATCCTGCTTGGTGGGCATGTCTAAATGTTATACTATCGATAGCATACCGGCTTCGAGCCATACCCAAGTCAGACCCAACGCTAGAAAACAATCTAGCTTTCGGTCATGTACAAAACGCTTTGAGCGTCGTTTCTGATCTGCTCATCTGCGACCAGAGCCTGTCGGCTGTACGTGCTCTGGCAGGTATGGCTTGCGTGCTTCAGGGCACACCGAACCCAGAGCCAGCGGCAATGCTCATTGCCGCCGCTTTACGCTTAGCACACGCTATGAATATGCACAGAGAATCTTCTAACCTGGGACTCACGGAATCTCAAGCTGAGAAGCGAAGGAGGCTCTTCTGGAAGATATATATTCTTGATAAGGACATCAGCTTACGAATGGCGCGACCCTTTGGTCAAGACGACGACGACATGGATGTGCTTCTGCCGTCAAATGGGAATCTCGAGCCAAGCCATCAAGGGCTCTTCAACCTCCGCATAGGACTTGCCATTATTCAGGGGCAGGTATACAAGGAACTGTACTCGGTGCGGGCTGCACGACAAACGGATACTCAGAGAGCCACTGCGGCACAGAACCTGAGTTCTTTGCTATCGTATTGGAAGTCCAGTGCAGAAATGGAATTACCCGAGGACTATTCTATATCGTTGGGGCCTGGAGTTTCAGGCGAGATGATTCACTGGGTTGTGTTGCGGCTCACATATATCCATTGTCTCACCATGATCGACCGCCACCTGCCACGTACGATGTCGTCTTTCTCTTACCAAGATCCTATTCCTCCAGAAGGATTATTTGCTCCGGAAAGCGTATGCGTTGCTGAGTCACGCAAAGCGATCTCCCTTGTAGAGGTCATCCCTCAAGGAGATTGCTCCTGTGTCTGGTAAGTTTCGCTTGAGGTGTAGGGACTTTGTTGAATATTTATCTGACCTGCTCTAGGATGCTTATTCACGCCTTCTTTGCTGCAGCCAATAACCTACTCTACAATTTGAAACAGCGTCCTACGTGCCCAAGCGCGATTGGGGATCTAAAGCTTGTTGAACCGTTCCTGCATTTACTAGAGACACTCGCTAGGGATCCAAGCATAGTCGCGCGGTCAAGGGAATTGACACAAATGCGCCATGCTTGTAACCGCTTGAAAAATGAGGCAAGAACGGCTATCCTCTCTTTTAGTTCGACAACAGTCATGCCCTATGAGATGGAAGTCTGATTCTAGGTGAACAGTAGTACAGTAAATAAATATTTTAACATTGGTATCGACAACTGTCGAAATAAAGTTAAAGAAAGGATCATTGCTTCCGCCCAAAACCTCGATTTGACGGCCTTCAACCATTAACATAGCATAGCCCCTCGTCTCATGATATACAATACTCAACCCAATCCCGAAACTCCCCCCTCACCCAACCCGCCCAACAGCCTCAATACAACAAGTAGCCGCCGGTATAAGTTCTCAATTGACATTGTGTTCCCATTACCAACAGACCCGCATACCCCAAACCGATCCTCCCTGTCAAAGGCAAAATACAACTCCCAATTCTCACATACGACAAGAATAACCGGCAGAAAAGGTAATTTCTTAGATCTCTCAAACTTGGTCACACGTCCAAACCATAAAGCCAGCCATATCATGATAGATGCAGACATCTCAAGTGGATACTTGCTTGTCGGAGTCGTCGAGACAATTCATTCGCGACGCAGCGCCAACAATACGATACATTCCTGGAGCTAAGATGAGGATAATGTCGACCCATGTTGTGTTTTGTCGAGGTAAACAACTGCATCGCGGGGAACACTAAATGAAATACAGGGGGGTTTAACGCTAACAGCACGATCAACCCTGGCCCGCGATTCCCTAGCAATATCCATCTTTAGTGGTGGGGTCCCTACATTTTAGCTGTCGATTTTCAAACATTCATCGATTCATTCATCTTTTTTAACGTTCAACTGGCAGAATAGACGACATTGACCGACCCAAGCCAAAGCTTCATATTCAATGTAAATCAAATGACTCTGGGTATTCATTCCATCTGATCATTTACCAAACACCTGTATATTCTAGGGTATCATACATAATGGTCCAGTCTTCATTTCCATAATCAACGCTTGATTCAAAAGCCCAAGTTATCCTGGCGCAATAGAACCTTTATGAAGATTCATGGCGTCTCGCGCCCCGTTCAACCAAGTCAATCCACTCGTTCAGGGCATCGAGCGCTCCCTTGCCAGCCTTTACCATTCCAGCAATATCAAGCTTTGCAATTCGGACCAAACAATCGTAGCCCTTCTCCTCCTGTTCTTTCTCTTTTATGAAACGCACTTGATTGTGCTTATTTCGCGTGAGCTGATCCAACGTCACGTCCATCTCCTCTATGCCCTGGTCGACTTCACGAACACGAGCTTTTTGAGTTCCCACCTCAGCCCTGGCCAGGGTCACCGCAGCTTCTTGACCCTCAACGAGGGCTTCAAACTTGTTAAGCATGTCGATGATTTTATCGGGGCAGTCGTCGCCTGTGGCTTGCTTGATAGCTCGGAGTCCGGAGAGGGTTTCAGCGTTGGTCGTACCCTGCTGGATTACCTGGTCTAGATTCTTCTTTGCCTCCTCGACTTCCTTTTCAATAACCTGCTTCTGCGCAGCCAGAGATTCCTTGCGTCGGGCCTGGCTCTCAAATCCTTCAGTACATGCTTTCTGCGCTTCATGCGCATCTTGGAGATCGGTCAAGGCATGGTCGCGTCGGACAGATAGCCACTAGCAGTAGGCTTTTTTAGGTGTGGTCTTGTCGGATGGGGTGCCGAGGCTCAAGGATCGACAACGAGTTGTTTCCGCCGACGCATGGATAATGCTGATGTCCAGGTCACAGTCGATAGAGTCATGCTGGGTTGTGTTGAGGTCCGGGCGTGGAGAAGATGGGATTGTCTTTTGGCGCTTTCGACTAGAAGGCGTGCGATTCGTATTTTGCAGAGCTGGACTGGTGCGGCCACTAGCCCTCTTCCTTTGCGCAACTGCTGCTCCTTCGGCGGTGGGTTCGCGGAGACTTCTTGAGCGAGGTCGGCGTCTTTGTTCTAGCCGATTCCTGGCTAAGTCGTAATCGGTCTGTGCGACTACTCCGGTTGTGTCATTTCTTGTGTGCTTAGGGATTTGCGCAACGATAAACGAGACTGCTTCAGCGAAGGTGGTGTCGTCGAGCAATTTGACCGTGATAATGACTTGGGCGAACTTTTCGGCAAGACCTTGGTTCCACTGCTGAGGTCGAACATTCTCGGGGAGGAGTTCCCAAGGCCACTGCCCGCTGGCCAGAAATGCTTTCTTCCTCGCCACTATGACTCGTGCGTTTTCGGTCGGCGGGTGGTCAGAGGGGAGCATGACGGCATTGCGCGCTTGTACGGCAATTTTCTCGATCGCCTCATTTCCGAGCGCATTGCGAGGGATTGTAGTAGGGCTAGACATGATGGCGCTGTCTGTTTCGCATAAGTGTGATCATAAAGCGGTATTCCGCAGGTTGTGATAAATGCGTGAGAGGCCTCGCATTAGGTGAAGTTGATGCTGGTGTTGACTTCGTTATTAAATATTGTGGTAGGGGGATGACACACATTTATTCGAGGTGATGCGAGAAGTTGTTCGTTGCCAGGCTACGTGCCAAGGAAGAAAACGAATATGATCGCTCTGAACTCATGCCTCGCATCCTCACCCAAGTCATTCGAAAAAGACCAAATGCTGGAATGTAGTTGGTGATTACTCCGAGGAAAACCACTGGGAGCATCCGGAAATATGAAAGTAAAAGAGAAAAAAAACCCGTTATCAGGGAATATCCAGACTCCAATACTGTGGATGCCATGAAGAGGTTACTTTTGAGTATGGTAAGAACGAACAGTCACCTCCCTGTGTCATGACGCTGACAAATCAGGACTAGCGCGAGCGGTATCTTATCTGATCTTATCTAATCGTATCTCGTCTCATCGTAGGTGGGCAGGATCATAAGACCTACGCCTAGAACAAATGAACTTCAGAAAAAGAAGACAAATCGAGGTCGATATATTTAGCCTCTATCACAATAATTAAGAGCCTTCGCTTAGATTTTTATTTCCTTTTGTGGACATGTCCCGAGTCTTGTAGTCAGCTTCTCATATTGGCCAGTACGGTCAACTCGGTTGACGTAACAGTGCGGTATCGCGTAAATTGAACAAAGCCACCATTTACAAGCCGCCAGTTCGATTGTGTCAGCAGAGGAATGGGCTTGTCGCAACCTGTGATACTTAGCTACGATCATTGGGTATTTGTCTTTTGAGAGAGACTTCGTGGCTTTGAAGGAGGAAATTGGTAGGGAAATATGAGTGCCAAGTCCTAAAGAATTGTTTGCTCAACGGCAATGTTGTAATGGAGACAATAATCACGGCGCTGCAAAAGAACCATAAACAGGTCAGCCGGTAGCATTGGCCCCAGAGATTACCAAATACTGATATCTCCTTGTAAGGAAAGAAGCCAATCTGTACAAGTTCATGAGACTGTAAATGGCCAAAGAACCCAAGTCGCGCCTCATGATAGAAGGATAGATGTTTAAGAAAGCTGTCAAGACCAACGGCACACTCAAGAAGAAGCGAGAGTCAATAGGCGTAGATAAAACTAGATAAGTGAGCAGTCAAGCATACTATGACATCTAGCGCTTGACTCCCCCGTTCTCTCTTGTTGAAAGCCTGGACGGCGGGAGACGTATTGACCAGCGCACAATGAATTTACATATTGCGCGATCTAAGTTTGGTTGTCTTAAGAAGGAAGGAGCGATTGGTAGCGAGTGGTGAAAAGTGGTCACGAGTGGTCGAGACTTTTACCACTCGCTACCACTCGCTCCTTCCACCATATCAAAATCCGTAAGAATGCAAAAGGCAGAAGACTTGTGAGAATTAAACGGTTCTTTGTGAAACTTTGATCATGGAATTTCCCAAGTACAGAAAGGGAAGAGCGATGTCAATGTTTGACTGCGTTGAACATTTACTGGTCGGGGTCACACGCACTAGAAAGCTAACTGTGGTGACCTGGAGGACCAACCCGAGAAATCATTATCCAGCACGGAAAGGTCTAATAGGGCCAGTCCAAATCGAATTTCAGTGGCACAGACAATACTTCCCGAATTGTCGCCAACTGAAAATCAATGATTTGTTGTTTTTCTCGGTATGCTGTTCGAGGTCTCTGTATGGAATTGGCAGACCAGACCGTTGTAGTTCGGTACCATCACAAGTAGGGAATCGTATAAAGGCCGGACTCAAGAAACCACCGACAACCATGGAAAAGGTTACAGTCAGAGAAGTAATACTGACATTCTAATGGTAGACAAATATGAGCTCGAGTTCACCCTGATTCAAAACTAAAGTGATGTTGTTTTCTCAGCATGTTGTTCATGGTCTTCGTATGGAGTTGGCAGACCTGACCGCTATAGTCTGGCGGTTAGAACTTGTCCACAATATCTCTTAAAATTAAGTAAGCCGCCCTTGTCTGTAATAGCATGCCGTCTTTAAAAACTTAGTTCTCCTCAATTAGCCACTTAGTACCGTTAGAAGGTCTACTATCCCCTTTTAGATCAAGAGGTAGGTAAGACGCCCAGCCTAAAGGAGTAGCATACCTTGCGTCCTCTCTATCATCAGTCGTTTCAGCATTTTCCTTAGTCCCTATAATGTTAGGTTTAGTGTGTAGCCCTATTCCTTACTACCTATCAGATATTTTGTACTTGAGGAATGATTGATAATCTCTCTCTTAAGCTATACTCGCTAGACCCGGATGGTATATCCTATATTATATACAAGATGACCCTGACTCTGCTCTTTAGTAAACGCTTCACTCTATGAGTCAAGCGTTCTAAAGTTGCGCCTCTTCATCTGCATCTGGACCGCACGTTGCATCTGTTCGGTTAACCCGTAAGTTAAAGCATTAACGAGCCCTATAAACTGTGTTGAAGCTTGTAGACCCCTGAGCCAGTTTGGCGATGCGCCGAGTGACTCTACTAAGCGATTGGCCATCCCAGGCAGCCATAGGATAATATATGCAATCGGGTATCCATTGAGTAGAAGCATCTTTGTTAAGTTGGGGGACTGTCGCTTGCTGTAGTTTGATCCAATGCCAGTGGAGAGATTTTCAGTGTTGTTAGTTGGAGAGTTTTCAGCTGTATTCCGCTCTAATTGGGGTTCCGCAGAAGCTGACCACTGGACCTTTATACCAGATGATTTATGCTCTCCTTCAATTTGGTCTCCCGTTGCTCGACCCCTAGACTCAAGTTCATACTGTGCCTCTACTGTAGTTGTAGCCAATATATGTTGACTGTCTGATTGTTCAGCGTCTTCTTGCTCGTTTCTCGATTTCGCGTTGATAGTACATCCTTTGTTGGTAGAGGAAGAGAGACCGTGTTCGACAAAACTGAATAGGCGGCGGAGCTTTATGTATATGTAAGTGTAAATACCGACGGTGGTAAGGAAAATGGCGATGCGCCAACCGTGAGTGAGGCCATAGCGGAGGCCAAGATGTTGTGCCTGGATCCAGCACCAGTTCCCGCTTACTTGGCCATAGACATGGAGACCGAGTCCGACGAAGCCTGAGAAAGAATTGAGCATCATGATGAGCAAGGTAGTCCTCGTGAACTTACTTGTAATTGTGCCAGGAAGCCAGGGTACAAGGCAAACAATTGCTATCATCAATCTTGAAGATTCGTGAAGAATCCGTTGACGACAAACTGCTAATAGTACGGATATAGAGATGATAAGAATATTGAAGTCGATGGCTTGCACTGAGAATTGGCCAACCCAAGCATTACTGATGCAACCAGTGCTAGGAGAGGTTTTTGGATCTGCATAACCATTCTTAATTGCAAGGATACCTGATACGGTATTGTTTAGACTGTTTATGAAGTCTTCGTTATTGAGTTAGGTAATTGCATGCACCTGATGGGATTCATTGACATACCCGCAACAAGGAGGTTTACAATCAATGCATGGCGAAAATGCCGCTGCGGTGGAGGAATAATAACATGAAGACAAAGTGCAAAAAGGCTTGCAATACAAGATAGCAGTGATCCAGTAAGTGTAGGAATTGAAACCCAAAGATTGGCTGGAGTGTTGGTCATTATGGCTGAGGTCATTAAAGAAAGTGAGGTGATTGCTCTGTCCAGACCAGACAAGACATCAATAGCTGAAGATGTTACATTGCATTTATGTAACACCTGAGGGAAGGTCTGGGACTTACCCTAGATAAACCTTAAAATCTCAAGATCGATAAAACTACACTAAGCAACACAGATCTCATTAATCAGGCCCTGTCTATATCTTACCCGGCGCGCTAAATAGACTGGCTGAAGTGCGTCAACAAACTGAAAACGTTTTCGTAGAAATGGGCTGCTTCAATTCTGGCTTGTTCTAGTTGTTCGAGAACCCTGGGGCCGATGGAAATGAGCCGTCATAATTAGTGGCTTGTTTAAGTTGTTCGAGAACCTTGAGGCAGATGGAAACGAGCTGTTGTAATTCGTGGCTTGTTTTCCAGGGGCTGAGAAGTAAAGTTTGCCATTATTGATGCTGCAATGTATATGCTATCGAGTGAAGGTTAGAGATAGGATAGGATAAACCATTAAGATGATTTCCTAGCTAATGCCCTGATCTGATCGATACGAATGGCGCGCTCGATATGGCGCAAAGTGACTTGGGTAGCTACAGTTGCAAGGGAATTAGAAAAGGTACAATTCTGGCCCGTTTGTGGGAAACAGATTGCAACAAGCATACCGGCTGACAAGAGAAGCCCGACAAAGCTGGCATGCGGCGCACTTTTAGGGGATGTTGCTTGATAATCTGTTATTTCAGCACTACATGCAGCCCAATTAGGCAAGACCTTACATACACAGCGCCACTTGTGAAAGAGGGCGCCATATGGATCAGGTCATGATATCAGCCATAAAGTCGATAGTGTATAAAAAATAATCTAAAAGCTGACTCGTCGCCTTCAACTCTACTGCCACTACCTCTGTTATCTTGGGAATCTACATACCGATGAATCACCACTTTTTTAGTACAATATAAGACAATCCAACAATACTATAGTTCTTTAGCATACTAAGAACAGCTCGTGATGAACCTAACACTCGTTGAAATTTAAGATCTGAAGGGAAATACGTAACTCCTCTTTCTAAAGACACAGAGAAGCGACTAATGATCTATAGAATGATCTTAGTTAAGGGCTCCGAGAAGTCTTGCTGTTCTGGTCGTGGTCGTACATAGTGGAATAGGGCTGTATGTTTCGTCCAAGGTATACCAATCTTAGCAGTAATTTGAATCAACACAGCACCATCTTATCCCTCATTGTAAACTTACTAACTTGTGATTTTCTAGCAAGTCTGTCAGATGACTAATCCCACGCCCACGTGAAAGTAGTCACCCCTGAGCTGAGCTCCAACATGATCATCGTTACCGAGTCTCATAGCAATGTAAGTCCAGCCGAGCAAATTGTAATCCCGAAGTTGTTTCAAGTCACTCAGTCCCGAGAACAGGAGATAAGTGCTCAGCAAGTTGCCTTCCTCGTAAAACGAGTTGCCCCTGCCATCAAGAGTACCCATGCATCACTTTCATCACGGCACTTCCCAAACACAGGATTCTGGTCTTTATTGAGTTTAGAACTCCTCCCATGGCGCTTCTCGTGATTGCCAGCCTCCGAATGCCCTAATTCACATCTTCAAACAAAGAGATATCCTAGCACTGCTGAGAGCCATTCTTATATGACCTGCGCTCAGGAGTATCGCTGAATATTGTTAAAAAGCATGAGCAGGTTTTTGAGTGCCCCGTACCTTGAGCCACTTCCATTGAAACAGAACGAGATCAACCAGCCGCAAGTATCAGGGATGGGAGATGTAGATCTATGTCATTTCTTACTTAGTTAACCGTCTAACTTGTACCATTCTCCAAACTTACCAATACCTACTCCGTACCGATCCAGCGAGTTATTCTGACCGAGAAGGATTAAGATTTTAAATATGGCAAAAGAGACTTGTAGTTTCGTTAAATCTTTAGGAAGATAATTCCGGAGGAACCAACGTTCGCTTGATATTGTGTATAGAGCACCTGTCAATCGACTGACCAATTTTACTGACTCTAAGCATATTTCAATACCCCAACCCAATCCAAATGCCAGTTCCTCCACCCCCATTTTTTTATCTTGAACTCCGCTCGTCAGCTTTGAGCAGAGCCTGCTCGCTCTGAAACTTCTGTAAACGTTGTCTGATAGTGGCGAAAAGGCCGTGGCTGGATTGCAGTACCAGGTCCGCCGGATTGAATGGTCAAGACAGTAGATAGGGCAGGGAGGTCCCCGAAGACCTGTCAACTACATTAGGCTGCGTAAAAAATTGAAAGTGAGTGCTAACTTAACTCTTAGTCTATCGTGTCGCTGTCTTCGGATTCCAACGATAGACAGGACCCGACGAGGCCGGGAGGGCATCTTAGGGGCCATTAACAAGCGAGTGATAGTATCGACTCGGCTAGAAGAAAATAAATATTGTTGATTGATCTCAACTGTATGGAAGACTCACCACATGGGGCATGTGACGGCGCGCTCCAGAAGCCATGGATCGATACATTCGGGATGGAAAAGGTGGCCACAAGGTAGCGAGCGGACCCTGACACCTTTCAAGAAGTCGTCTGTACAGATGGAACATTTCTGACAAATGTCGTGTGGCATGATTAGATTGTTCTCGCCTATCTGGCGAATTTCGTGAAGGTATGGCTGATATTTCGTGATGGGCATAAGCTTGAGAGCCTCCGGAGTGAGACACAAATTTGTTCGCCGAGGCGGAGGAGCGGAGTGCGTGTGAAAGCATCGCCTAATGAGGGCTATCTTTCCATACCAGATAGGCGTGAGCATCAAAATCACTGCCCCAAGTATTGTCAGGACGATTGCCAATGAGGGAGGTTTATGAGGAATATGGCCGTCTTCCTTAGTACCCCTTGCGATGATGCTGGGAGGCAAAAACATGCTCAGGTAGGTTTAGTAGGTATCAAGTAAATAACATGCAACCAGGAGTATTGAACAGTTATGTACAAGACCTTGTGGCTGATGTTCTTTGGATATGCGGTGTACTGCGGTGGCATGGAATAATTCTGGCTGAGGGGTTGCTGGCGCCAGCCTTTTTAATTGCAACAGAATTCCGGGTCAATTGTTATACCGTCTGCGGATCGGAACATGCTATGAGCCGGAAGTCACATCATACAAACGTCTGGATCACCCAAGCTTCGCTCCGAGACAACCATGTAAGTAACGTTATCTGAGGGGCATGTGACGTATAATGGCAATTAATCCAGAACACGGTATCCTATTCCAGTCGTTCTAGTCATAAAGGCAGGTTTATTCTAGATAGTGCATAAACTCGAAGCTCATCACTGACATTATGCAATGAGCCGACTCGTTGTGTACGGCCGAGGATTATAGGGCTGTTGCCATGAGTTATCCGACATCTCTCCAAAGTCAGACGAATCAAATTCCTCCCGGGACGTTTAAGATGTTGTATAGACAGACAATAACGTAAGGTATTAGGTCTTTCGCGTCAAGGAGGTGCGGTCAAGTGTCGGGACAGGGGCAACGAACTAAGAAGGAAAGTTTCACACACGTTGAGACCAGGCTCGGTCGATGTGCTGACATTGATGCTGCTGTAGGGTGCAAGACAATGTGACGTGAGGGAGTTGAATCAATTGATCTATGCATCTGTCCCGAGACGCTGTTAGCATCTCAACCTTGCTTGTAGAGCAGTGAGTGATATTACAAGGAAGGGTGGAGAAGCTAATAGACAGATACCACATTTTGAAAGCGGAGAAACACAATAATCACATCTAGTAATATAAAATAGAAAGGTACTGGAAATACAAGTACATGTATGTAGGACGGAACACAGAAGAGAAAAAGATTTCCAGGGAGATAAGGGCAGTACAGAGTATGGCGTACTCAAGTCGAAAGTTACGAACCAGCCAATAGAAGAACAGCATCTCACCCGCCTTCCGATCGAGCTTTCGCTTATCCCGATTTGGACTAGAGAATGGTTTTGCTTCTTATATCCGGTTAGCGTAAGTATAAGCACATGATAAAAGCTTGTCTTGATTTCTAACTGGTTTAAGCAAGTGTCATGGCTAAATATAGAACTCACAGGCACTCAATTGACCTGGCTATTTTGGAGGATAATGCGGTACAACAAGATCATTCAAGTCCAGTTACAATAACAGTCAGCATGCGATTCTTGCATCCAAGGATTTCTTTATCTTATTGTTTGAATATCACAGCAATCTCCATAAACTTTAACAGTGACTTTTGTCAGCCACTTGTCATGGCGCATTTTTGAAAACGATTTGCTAGCTTTAATTTTTTATTTTCTCAATCTGAACAGCAATGATATTCTGAGTCATATATCTTGATAAACAAAATTACCGAAGATTCAACGCCCCCGAGTCTCATTATTGCCTCTATCCAATTTATCTTTGGTTGTCTTCCTCTAGATCTTATGGTTATCAAGAGTTTCATTCATGTCTAGGGTAGTGGTAGACAGGAGAAACTGATTGGTTCAAAGGTCGTCTCAGCCCTGGGCGAATCAAATTGTGCACTGACTAAGCTCCATAATTCATTTTCATTTTTCTATAGCCGACAATAACCGGCAGACATATGACACAGGCAATTGTTTCCATCCACTACCACAACACCATCACCAATAAATACCTACGTGTACTGCCTTGAATTTTGCACTTCATCTCTCTTCTCAGTTCTTTGATCACGTTTATCAGCACCAAAGATGCCGTCTATGACAGTGCAATTGAATCCGACCGTGACGCCCGTAATGCCTTCAACTCCTGCCGTTTCTCAAAGAGATCACAATCGTTGGAGTGCCGCAAGCGTCACACAAACCAAACAACATTGCGTACCTTGTACAGGTGTGAAACGGAATAAATGAATTCATTTATCTTACCATCTCGATCAGATGCAGGCAATTATATAAATGACAGAACAATAGCTAATATACATAAAAGAAGTTTGGGTTATTCCTGTCTGTCATTGTCTCCATGATTTCCATCTCGTCGACATCACCGATATCGCGTGATACCCGTCCCTGCCTGTTTCGCACACCATAGAGAATCCTAGTCAGAATCGTCACGACTACTGAGCCACCACAAACGCAGAATACCGTGATTTTGGCCGGAAGAAAGCTTGGTGCATCCTTGGCCTGAAAGGTTTGGGGTCCAATGATGTTGGCGATTGAAAAGCCGACTGCGATGATAGCATTGGTCGTAACCTTTTTGGTATAACCTTGGATATTGGCACCGACGAGTGCGTATATCAGCGCGAGCGGTGCCACGTCAAAATTGATCAGGTAAATGCCAACCAGGGAACTAGCCTGACTGCTCGAGTTGAAAGACATCAAGCCAGCTCCGATGAGAGTCGGGACCATGAGAAGGCAAAGGCCCAACCACCTCGGAAACCCATAGAGGATAGCAAATGTGCTGAGAAGGGTTGCGCTGACTGATACAACGCCTGCAGGCGTGTTCAGCAAGGCGGCCTGTTTGGAATCATACCCGAATCCTCGGATCAAGGTAGCGGAGAAGGTTGTGATGATACCAGAGGGAATGACAATGAGGATAGTGTTGAGGAAAAGTAGCCACACTTGCAGATCCTTCAGAGCATCCCATATGCCAGAGCGCCGAAATACCTTGGCGCTGTGCCCACCCTGGTCGGCAGTCAACGCTTCTTGAAGAACAAGCTGCTCATGCTCAGTCAAGAATTTGGCATGCTTGATGCTGGAAGGCATCCAGAAAAAGACAACAAGGCCAACCAAAACGTTGAAAAGACCCACTGACACAAACATAATGCGCCATCCTTGAAAGCTGCCTGTCCTACTGCCATGTTGAGCTGCATATGAGATGAGCCCGCCAATCGTCTGCCCAATCCCAAGACCACAGTACCATATACCCGTTCTAGGAGTGGCCTGTTTTCTGGTGTACCATTGAGAAGTTATCATTATGAGAGAGGGGGAAATGACTGCTTCAAACATGCCGAGCAAGGTTCTTGCCGCTGTCATACCCGGGAAATTGACTGCTGCAGCTGAGCAACAGATGACGGTTCCCCAAAGCACCACATTGATTCCAAGAACTTTGCTAACGGGGAATTTCTGGATCAAGACTCCTTGTGGAAACTCAGCCACCGCAAATCCAATAAAGAAAGCTGTTGCCATCCACGAAAAGTCGTTGCCTTTGAAGTTGAGAGTTTCCGAGAGGCCCATGATGTTGGCATAGTTTATCAGAACCTTGTCGAGGAACTGGAGGAAATAGCAAACCAGCATGAGCGGTACAAGATGATAGTCGACTTTGCGAGTAATCGGCTTGAGGGACGCTTCGCCGGCTATATCTGTCACCGAGCCTTTGGCGACGGAGGAGGGGCGAATGTTGGATTGAGTCTTCTCCATGTCGCTAGGAGACATGTTTAATTCTCGCGAGGTTTCTTTAGTTATCCAATTGGTGCTATTAAGTACATGTTAGGTTGAGTCTGACGAAGTGAGGTAGAGCAGAAGCTGACGCTTGTTGAGACAAACTTACCTGGTGGATAAATCAAGCACTTTCTCAATGGTAGTTGCGACAATTCAATTCCTCATCAGGCTGTGAAAGACTTTATGATCCGTGATGTAGAAGGGATACCAAGGCTGAGCCGAAGCATTGAGGTGAGAGCTTAAAGCGACATTGAGGCGGTTTAAGTACTTGGTATCTACTACGCGAACTTCAATACTCAAGCAACCGAGTGTCAAGAAGCTCTTGTGGTAAGTTGATAAGGTGTGAGAGCTTTTGACAATTCCCTTCGGTCGAGACCTGCAAAGAATCTGGAGTAGATACGGCGGCGAACTTTGTCTTGAATGGGCTAGACTGTTGATAAGCTGCAACCGTCGGATCGCAAGCTCGGGCGGGACCAATAATATCAGTGAGATTGCACTTCCCCGCCGTCGCTTACAAGATTGCCTTTAAACCTTGCCAGGAGACAATTCTAGGGCCGTCATTGACGATAGCGGTCCGCGCGGATTTCAAGATAGGGCGTCCAGTCTCAATGGTTGAGGAGGGAGTCAACGTCAATTGGGACGGTCGACGAAGAACACAGGCGAAGCACAAGATCAGTAACATATTTAGAGTGTCAATCGAACATCGCCAATTAAATCATCCGACACTTAGCATTGTCTCACATTTCATCTCATTCTGCTCCAAAGACTTGATTTTTCTTTGAAACATAGCCCGTCACCAAATCTAGAGTCAGACTCTTATTCGCATCGAAATGCCTGGTCGTACCGAGTCATCTCTCTCAATCGGCATCATTGGGTCTGGCCTTGGTGGCCTTTCTGCAGCCATTGCTCTCCGCCGAGCCGGCCACAGCGTAACACTTTACGAGCGTTACGACTTTGGTGGTGAAGTCGGCGCCTCTTTATCTGTAGCCTCTAATGGTTCTCGCTTCCTGGAGGAATGGAATGTCGACATCCCAGCTGCTAAACCCGTTATTCTGCGCAATCTTATCCGTCATGAATACTCTTCTGGGGAGGTTCAGGGAATCTATCCTTTAGGAGACTATCGCCAGCGCTTTGGCACCGATTATAACAACTTCCATCGAATCGACTTGCACAACCACCTAAAGGACGTGGCACTATCTTCCCATGGCGAAGGTCGACCAGCCGAGCTCAAGACATGGCACAAGGCTTCAAGTCTATATACTGAGACGGGACATGTCACATTTGAGAATGGGGTAGAGGCGACACATGATGCTATCATCTGCGCTGATGGTATTCGGAGCCTGATGCGTGAACAACTGGGCATTAGTCCACAGGTTGTGCCGAGTACATCTTGCTGCTACCGCTGCATCATTTATGCCGATAAACTTCGAGAACTCGATTTGGAAGAGTACATAAACAATGATGCCATCGAGTTCTGGGGAGGCGATTCCAAAACTAAGATTGTTCTCTCGGCATGTAGCGAAAATAATGTCGTTTCATGTTACTGCTTCTACCCGGCCGAGAAAAATGATCTGAAAGAGGATGGTTGGAACATTTCAACAACTGGGGAAGTCCTTGCATCTACCTTTCCAGGGTTGGACCCTAAGCTCATCAAGCTCTTCCTACATGCAGAAGACATCAAGATGTGGCGACTCTACAACCACGACCCTTATCCCTACTGGAGCAAGGGTCGTTGCACCCTGCTAGGTGACGCTGCCCATCCCATGATGCCAGATCAGAGTCAAGGAGCCTGCATGGCCATCGAAGACGCTGGTGCATTGGGTATCCTTTTCTCTGACAAGTACTCTCACTTGACTGTCGAGGAGCGACTCAGATTGTATGAGGCTGAGCGTAAGCCACGAGCTACGAGATTACAGGAAGCGAGCAGACGCGCCAGGGAGAATCTGAATGAGAGGATCGGATGGTCCAGTAAGGATACTAAGCCTGGCATGCTGACTATTGATGAGGTGTGCGCTTATGATATGCATTCTCACATCGCTGGACTGGTTAAAGAAGGAACGTCTTGAAAGACCAGCGTTGACAAAGGGCGAGAAGTGAGAGTCGTCCGCAGTAACAAATTGTACCTCTGTTCAAATATTAATAAAGAGCTAAACCACCCATCTCCTCATAACGAATCCTAGCCCAATTGACCATTGAATCTGTTTCTCTCCGTTTCCATACAGTTTCTACCAACTCCCGACTCTGGTGGATGTAGCCAAAACCACAAGTCCGCTCCATTACCATTAGTCTATCCTGTATCACCATTCTCTGCTCCAGAGTACTACAGGCACCTCCAGCCATGACAAGTGGAAACAGTAGACACGGCTCAAGGGAACTGCCGTAGCGAACTTTCTGAGCAGAGTCCAGAATATGTTCCACACAATCGAAAACCTTGTCGTTCATCGTGTAGCCTTCAGTGATCTGGTGGAGTCGAAGTCGAAGAGCCCACTCATATGCGATCGTTGCGTGAAGTACGTCGTCATTCGCTGGAGAGAGTGAAGTGACAGCACCTTTGAGACCTCCGTAGTCATATGCCCAGCTATCCAGTAGGCCTTGAACCGTTTCTGCCTCTTGCCGAAATAATGCTTCTGATCTTTCATCAACTCTTGTTCCTCGCTTACTGGCCAGATTGTTGACACGGTCAACCATGTGGAATAGCTCCTTGGGTATTCCATAGATCGCTGCATCATCAGCGCTGGCATTCTCTGTCGATTCTGGTATAGCCTTTACTGTTGAATCGTCTATGAGTGGGGGTTTGCAAGTGCTGGTTGTCGCTGCACTATCAAGAAAGCGTGCCAGCTTGACAAAAAACTTGAAATGGCCGCTGGACAGAGTAGCACTCTTCTGAGTTTCCAACGTGGACAAAAGGCGTTTCGCTCCCTGCAGGTGGAGTTTCCAACCAGCTGATGTGCCGTCAAACAACTCTGACATGCAAAGTAACAGACATGCGACTAAGGCAATATCTACAGAGTTGGAATCAACGTGTGGAAGTAGATTGGCAAGAGACTGCGTCGCTTGTCCTTTATGAAGCAAAGCCTTATCTCGCATATCTGGTTGGAGCTTTTGCCAATGGGTCGCGCTTAACGCAAGTACACAATGGAGGATTAATTGGTTCGAAATGGCCATTGGTATGATGTAACTTGTGTAAGGATTTGAAGTAGTGCTTGGATGCCGGGATAATACGAAAGCGACGATTGTTGAGTAGTGGTTGAGTAATGCCTTATCATGTGGAGATGTCACATCTGGAAGGAGGCTTGGCCTATATAGGCTGAGTGTCGTATCCAAGAGATTATCTTGAGGGCTTTCAGTTGCAGACGGAGTATCTGGGAGTATATCGAACCATGCTGAACCGGGTGAAAGATTCCAGGACAGGTCTTGGAGCGACTCTCCTATATCAACATCCTGCACATCCGAAGGGATGGCACCTGACATTTGGCAAAGTAGGTCTGCGATGCTGAGGTCAAGAGTTGATTGAGGGGAGTTGGTTGACTGTTGTGGACTTTGGGACCGGTCTGGCGGAAGCTCATTGATTTGATTCCCGCTCGACCATGACTCACTAGCCCAGCTATTGAGCCTTTGTCTACTTTGTCTTTGCGGAGGCCATGAACATCCCAAGCAAAGCCTTTGACAATCACCACATCGAGGCTTCCTGTGATAACCGTGAGTTTGGACTGGTGGGATGCATGGGTGAAACGAGTCGACTCACAATTCGTCACATTTCTTTTTTCGTCGTTTGCATGTTAAACACCCTGTCTGTACCCGCCTGATTCTGGCCTTGGGTTGCTCAAGCATGATGCTGCTAGATACTTCCACGTCAAGGTCCCCCGAAAAAGGGTCCATGTTACCTTTAGGATGGCATGGAAGACTCAGCCGGGCACAGCGATCACAGGGGATTCCTCCTCTACATCGCTGCTTGATGTCGGCGCATCGCAAACAAACGGTAATGGTCCTTGGAATTGAATCCATTTGATGGTATTTGCTGATGAGAGGATTTGGAAGGCGTATGACCAACCTGGGGTATCGGAAGCGGTTATGGGTCTGTCGGAAGTCGGTTCCGTATCGTAATCCTGATAGCGAGTAGTGGCTAAACTATTACAAGTTAGCAAACAACGCTTCAAATCCGTCATATCAGGCGCTAGAGAAGATTTACAAGCGGGGTAGATAGCACTATCGGTTATATGTAGCAGTGGTTACTTTTGCGTCTTGATAGTTTCAGAAGACACAGGTAGGAGAGTAGAAATGTACAATGTAAGAGATGGCTCTTGGAAACAAACTAGCGTATAGAGATTATGAAGGCTTGTACCAATGAGTGCATTGTAGCTTCACAAAACATCCTTAACTTGGAGACGAATTTAAAATTTTAAACTGTTAACCCTCAACTAGTTACATTGATATCGTCCTTCTTAAGAGTGATGAAGCGCGTCCCGGATCGCGGACGCTGTTTGCAAGATGAACTCTCTTGCCTGCCAGAGATCCTTGTCCATGTGCATGAATGGATGCGGTACACCCGGAAACCTTTTCATCGTCACTTCATTCCCGTTCTCAATCAGCTTCATACCATATGCCTCGCCTTCGTCTCTTAGAGGGTCAGCGCCAGCTGTGTAAATAACAGTTCTTGCCAAATTGCTAAAGTTGTCAGCTTTGAAGAGATTGGCGAATATCTCTGGTATTTGCTTGCGCCTCCTGGCAACCTCTTCCGGGTTGGATCCGAGGGAACTCCATTTAAGCTTGTCAAACCATGCCAATCTTCCCCAGTTGAGTGTAGGTGCATGCTCGTTCTCCTGCATCGACGGGAAAGGTGAATCCGAGGCACTTGCATATTTGCTGAGGTCGTCAATCACGGGCGTGCCTACAGCCACAAGCTTGAGAGGTATTGAAGCATCGCGGGCCATGTGGGCAAGTGCTAGACTGATGAATCCGCCAGCCGACACGCCACCTATAGATATCCTTTCTGGGTCGATACCGAATCTCTCAGCACCTTTTTTATAAATGTATTCAAGAGCGGCAAAGCTGTCTGTCACGCCACATGGAAAGGCATTCTCAGGCACAAGACGATATGCTACGTCAATGACGGCAACCTCGGCGACTTTGCAGATGTGCTTGCAGATATGGCTTTCGGTGTTGAGATCGCCAAGGCCCCAACCTCCTCCATGGTAATCGACATGAACTGGCCATGGGCCAGCGGTATTGGGTTCGTAAACTCTAACATCAAGAACGATGCCCTCGGAAATAGTGACCTGAGCGTCGTATTCACGAGCAACATCTGGTGCGGGGCCAGTGCCATAAGAATAGAGGACTGAATATTTTGATCGTAGGACCCCGAGGTCGATGGGTTTAAGGGGCGTGTTGGCGACATTGTCGTTGTATAGCTTCTCGAAGACAGGATCGAGTTTGTTTTTCATGGAGGGGTGAATAGGCTGGAGAGCCTCGTGTTTGTGGTCTTGTGTCATTGTTGTTGTTTGTTACGGAGAAAGGATTTGGTTTGATGCTGATGGTGCTGCCAGAGACAAAGGTATGCAGTCATATAAGAGTGCGAAATGAATAAGATCTCGAATGGCTCCGATGTTTTCATTCATTCCTCATCTTTCACTGATACTTCTATCAACCTGATTCTCTCACAGAGGCCACATTTCTCCATAACGTAGAAGACCCCGCCGTCTTGGAATGTGTCTCGAATTCGCCTTAGCTGGCAATGGTTTCCGACGGTTGCATGATTAGCGCCACTTTCCGACGGAACCCTTGTCATTTCTCCTCACAAGCACTGAAACGAACCGCCGTGGTGGGATCCTCGACGTAATCAGGAAACCAAACCCCGCCGTAGATACGACCCGATAAGCGGTGTATGGTGCAAGACACGCATCCGCTCCGACCGACTTGCTGAGACTCAAAATCACCTGTAAATCACATTATCTTATATGGGCACTTCCTGACTGTTGGCTAGTCAAAGTTTCTTTTTGCATATAGAAGCCTACACAGAGTCGTAATTATTCAAATCCAACTTTTGTCACAATGTCCAAAGACCGCAAGCCAGTGCTTATAATCGGAGCCGGAGTTGTTGGTCTAGTACTTGCTCATGGGCTCAAAAGGGTACGGTTCACTAAATCCATTGTCGGAACTTTGCTAACACTACCAAAGCTAGGAATTCCTTTCAAGGTGTACGAGCGCGACAGCCACGTCGGTGCTCGAGGTCAGGGCTGGGCAATAACCCTCCACTGGGTTCTTCCTTTCCTGCGAGAACTCTTATCAGATGACACTTTCAAACGCATCGAAGCAGTTCAAGTCGATCCAGAAGCCGACCTTCAGGGTCGAGGAAAGTTTGTCTTCATTAACCTTGAGACTCTTGAGCCCAAATTTCTCATCCCACCCGGCGATCGGCGACGAGTCAACAGAGAAAAGATGCGGAATGTCCTTTTAGAAAGTGTTTCTGAGCATGTGATATGGGACAAGCGCCTTGCCTCCATTCAGGAACATGACGACCAAGTGACGGCGATATTCGAGGACGGATCTCAAGTCGAAGGCTCGCTCATTGTCGGCGTTGAAGGAAGCAACTCGAGTACCCGGAAATACCTCGCACCTGATTCTTATCGAAACGTCCGACTACCAATACGTTTTACGGGCGCTGCTCTTGATCTCACGCCAGAGCAAGTAAAGCCGCTGAAAGACATCGACCCTCTACTATTCCAGGGATGCCATCCTATAACGGGGACCTTTTTCTGGTTCAGTATGCTAGAAACACCACAAGTTAATGGCACTGTAGGGACGGATAATGAACGCTATCGAGTTCAAGTCATGATATCGTGGCCTATGAAAACAGATCAAGACGAGGTCAAGGTCACGGACGCGGAGCGTTTGGCGTACATGAAGCAAAGAGCAACTGAGTTCAACCCTGTGCTACGAGATGTCGTGCACGCCATTCCTGAGGGATCTGAAGTCATTGAGATTGTCCTCCAGGACTGGCCATGCCTGTCGTGGGATAATCATAGTGGTAAGGTCACTCTTGCTGGCGATGCTGCTCATGCTATGACTATGTATCGAGGGGAGGCGGCGAACCATGGTATTCTGGACGCCTACAGGCTGAGCAAAGTACTAGAGGCAGTCTATAACCAAGGAAAAGATTGCAAAAAGGCCATTGATGAGTATGAGAAGGAGCTTAGGGAGAGGACTAGTGTTGCTGTATTACTCAGTCGACAGGCTTGTTTGGATGCACATGATTGGGAAGGATTGAATGAAAACTCTGCTGTTCTAAAGAAGAGAGCTATAATTGGTGTTTAGGCATGCTTCGGCGTTAACAATTGGCAAATCCTATAAGATAGGCACTTCAGTCATGTCCAAGTTGGTTTCATACTCTAAGAGCTTTCGTGAAGGAGATTGTTGAAGCCTGGGAATGTAACTTTTCATTAGTCTTGATCATCATCTCATCTCATCCACCTTGGTCATATCGTCAAAACAATCCATCCTCGAGTGACATAGGGAAGGTTTCCGGACAACATGTCTGTTCTTTGAGCGAGACTGAGACCGTCCTTGACTTGGTAGATTTATTTTCAAACCACCAAGATCTCGCACTGGAGAGTAGCACACGGGCAGTCTCGACTGCCTAGAAAAGCAGATCAATGTGTTAGACTTCGTCAAGAATAGTTTAGTAAAGTCCCATGTGATGTTCGCGGCACCCTGTATCTGCTCTAGTCGTTCATCATCACCTGGCAGATCATAAGCGCCTGTGAGACGCCACTGCAGAATGAGAACCCCTCCGTCGGTAAAATGCAGGGATACGAGCATCAGACTAGCGATATCACTACCCGCTGCGACCGTCGCAAGTTTGTCTTTCCGACGGCGATTGCATCGTGCTAGCACTAAAGAAGAATAGTGCCGCTCAACGTCAAAGCTTAGGGTTCTACATATCTTTGTCCTCCTTAGCGACTTGAAGGTAGTGTGATAACATTATCTTGATTATTTCAACTTTGACATCAGTCGTGCCGGTCTCATCACTGCCAGTTCCTTCATTACCTCATTAAACGATCGTCGTTTTGAAAAATGCCTTCAGCATACCCCAGATCAATTCTACCCCCTTCTCTTGTTGCCGTGACAGGGGCCAATGGCTTCATAGCCCAACACTGCGTCGCGCTCCTCTTGTCAAAAGGCTACAGAGTTGTAGGGACTGTTCGTTCGGCTGCGAAAGCCGAACAAGTACTTGATCTTCACCACAGAAATTCCAATCTTTCTATCAAAGTGGTCCAAGACATTACTTCAACCGCATCATATCTCTCAGCTTTTGGCTCAACTAGCCCTGATGCCATCCTGCACCTTGCCGCACCATTCAATTACGACGTGACTGATTTGGAAAACGACCTCATGATTCCTGCTGTCAAAGGATCAACAGCTATTCTTACTGTAGCCAGGCAGCTGGGGAGTGTTAAACGTATTGTGCACACCAACTCATTTGCTGGCATCTACGACGCCTCGAAAGGACTTCAGCCGGGAAAGATATACACTGCCAAGGATTGGTCGCCTTTGACTTATGAGGATGGTGTGAATGCTCCTAATGCAGCAGTGGCATACCGGGCCAGTAAAACTGTGGCAGAACAAGTGGCATGGAAGTGGATGGACGATAACCCATCACCACAGTTCGACCTCGTGAGCCTCAATCCAGCAATGGTATTTGGACCATGGCTGGAAGGCGCGATCCCAAGCTCTCCGGAGCAACTCAACACCTCCAACAAGATTGTGTATGGTATCATTTCAGCCGGAGAAGAGGGTCCCATCCCGCCCACTCGAGGGCCAGTTTGGGTGAGTGTTGAAGATGTTGCACTTGCGCACCTCAAGGCAATTCAGGTTCCTGAGGCCGGAGGGGAAAGATATCTCCTTGCTGCTGGGGTATACTGCAACCAGGAACTCGCTGATATCGCACGTGGAATAGCCGGCAAGTATAAGAACAAGATCCCTCGGGGCGATCCTGGCATGAGAGAAGCTAGTGCTCACTTTGGGGTTGATGCCAGTGAAACAGAGAAAGCATTGGGCATTGAGTGGCAAGGTCTTGAAGTAATGCTATCTGTGTTACTACCACAGCTGCTTAAAATTGAATCCAGCTGCTAAAGGGTGGTCTTATAAACAAACAAGTTTTGATAAATTAAAAGTTGTATTCATCTAAGTTCCATATTGTCAAGTGCGCGCATGGTACTGATGCTATGGATGTAGCAGGCCAACGTAGGTAGTCTTCCTAGTGCCTTGACTTGAAGCTTTATTGGAACTGTCTGAATATTGGGGAAGCGTCACGAGTCAAATACAATCGACATCCCTCGTTTGGAACAGAATGAAGAGCTCTTGATAGTCATGGCTGCTCATTCTTATCAGGCGTCCCGAAGACTCATAGCCTTCACTCTTCACTATTGTTTCTCATTTATAACTATATCATCATATCATTCAAGTTCTGCACATTATTCAAGGACAGCGTTTATACTGCCGAATACGTTGGCGCCCCCAACCACGTCGCCATCTTCATCAAGGTTAGCCGGGACGACGGCTTATCAGAGTATCATGTGATTGGCAACATCTTGCTTGGAATGGAATACCAACCTAGAAGGAACAAAGTCCCCGATTTGTCTCCAACCTTCGTGCCAGGTGCCCAAAAGTTGATAGGCCAAATTCGACCAACAGATGTGGCTCGGTTTGAAGCGCTTTGCTTGACTTTTCCTTCACCCGGCCCCCAAATTCTCTTGAATGGAAAGCCAAAAGATCGTTCCAAGCCCCTTCATCGCTGTGGCGAATGGGTAAATGAAGTCGTAGCCAAGGCTTTGTCCGAGGGCGTCATCACCAGGTGAAAGATCCGCCACTATTACAACGCATCTAGCAAGCTTCGTAAGTACATCTCAAGATCGACAGACTATAGCGTCATAACTAACCGCTATAGCCAAGATCTTGTTTAATGGTTGTTTTGGAGTTGGCAATGACCGTTGGGTGGCTAGTTGCTGCCTTTACAACTGTTTTTAGTAAGTATAGATATGTATTCACAATAGGTACATGTTCACAAGTGCGCACCGGTTTGACTAGCATTTGGATAACAAATCCCTCGTTTTGGGCAAAGGTCCTTCAGAAGCCTGTGGGCATGAAAGCGGCTTTCTGGAACACTGGCACCGACGCAGTTCAAGAGAAACAAATTCAAGAGAAAACATTGGATGTTCGCCGTAATGTTGTCAAATGAATTTTTTCGAGTGACAATCAAAAAACATGGCAGACTATCCAAACTATCAGTGGCGCGACACTTAATAGAATAGAAGGCTGCGAATTTTATAGAGCATTAGGTACTCTGGTATATAGACGTGCATGATATGATGCTGCACCATTTCTAACCATGCCGGTTTAAAACGGCCGGTGACCGTAGCGTTGCAAAATTCCCAGTACTCCGGATACCATCCTGAGATCTCCCAGTCTATGAAAACGACCTCGTATCTTTTTGGCTCATTAGATCCAGTCCTTTTGACAAGAATATTCTTGGGTTGCAGATCTCCGTGGGTGAATTTGACTGAATGATTGCATAATGTTGCAGTGATGAGTGTCCGTATGAGTTTCAGATGTGCCTAGGGCTCATATTCCGCTAGCCGCTTGAGTATACCTTCATTGAAGTCGTCCTCTGTGTTGAACGGACCTGACGTGGCTGGGTCCTGTTCTGGGGTCCAAAACACTCCATCGAGGAGTGGCTTTCGATCGTGAGAGCCCAGATAAGAGGGTGGCTCGAGGCTGCGTAATTCGTGTAAAGCCGCACGAATTTGGTTGGCAATTTCTAGCTTATCAGACGCGTCAAGCGACGGCAAGAGATCTGCTAAGGTGCTGGCATTGATGTACTCCATGACGATAGAGGTGATGCCAGTCTCTGGCTCTACTATTGTTCCGTAGTATTCGGGTACAGGAACTTTGCTGTTGGTTGATATGAATTGGAGGGTCTTGCCTTCTTGGACGGAGACGACATGGCCGAACTTGACTGCGAACTTTTCGCCGACTTTTACAACGGTGGCCGATGCATCAGGGTTGCTTAGCACTTCGGTAGATGCTCGTATCTCGGCGATCGTAGGAAGAATAGGTGCCATTTCGTTTTGTGGCGAGACAGATGATAGAGATTGATAGATGAAGAGTGGAAAAGAAGGAGGAGGAGGCAAAAGAGATTGCAAAAGGGTGGAAATAGGCAACAGTTTATCGATTACTCATATTACTCATCTCCAAATAAGCCCCTAAGAACGAATGGCCACCATGGTCAGATGTCCAAGTTCAGCCAAGTCAAATAGAAGAGATCATTGTCACTTGTCTCGTCAATTTTAATGATTTCCAACTTGTAAATAATTGCCGTTTTTTATTCAAGTGGTTATACACAAGGTCCAGGGAAGGATACCTGGCCCCAGGTATGGGTTCCAAATTGGTTACGAAAACAACCAAGCCCCACTCACAACAAACAACAAATTACCATCGCGTCAAGCCCAAGCCAAGAAGACATTTACCGTGATAAAACCGATGTCACCATATCTCCATGCAGAAATGACAGCGGCATGAGTAGCTGTGATATCCTGCTATGGTTCGACACTATTTCGCCTTGTCTGGTGCAAAAAGCTATGACGATATCGACCAGAGATGATGGGTCACTCACTGTCTTGGCTGCGATGAAGCAACATATTATTGTGCTATGTAGATGGAGCGGCGACACCATACATTTGCTCTACTGGAGCTAGTAGGCTCGACAGTATAAATCTACTTTCTTCGAGTAGTCCTGCACTGATACAATGGCCAGACAAACCACCCTGAATCAGTCTCCCACGACTTTTGTTGCCCATCAAAATGTATATCATAGTTTTGGACCACTTGGGGTATCAGATTGTGCATCTCCAGTAACCCTTAGCTCCTGGCAGTATTGTTGTAGAAAAGTAGTTAGTAGTAGCATTGTGTTTCTCTTGACAATTTACTCTTATTGTATGTAGTAGAAATAAAGCAACTGGGTAAGTAGAGCTTAGATAGTAAATGCTAACTTTGTCCTATCCCTATGTAACTCCATTACTCACTCTTATAGTTTTCAAAATGGCGAGCAGAAATCTTCTTCTCAAACATGATGTCCAGCTCATGAAATGTCCTGCCCTTGGTACCAGGGACGTCAAAATAGACAGCCAACATGGTCAAAATCGTCATTCCAAAGAAGACCCAACCGATATGACCGCCCATATTTCCCTCATCCTTGTTGAACATGTATGGAAGAACAGTCACCCATACAGTGCTGGTTATAGCCTGGAAACCGAACGCGATTCCTTGCGACTTGGCCCTCAACCTAGATGCAGAAACTTCACCAGCGACAGCAAGACTTGAGCCAACAGCTGGGCCATATGCAAGACTTAGGCACTGCATAACAATTCCAATAGCCATCAGAGTTCGCTGAGATTGAGGGCAAGATGCCGCCACGCCCATAATAAGATAGACGATAGCACAAATGGACATACCAGCGAACATGAGTGCTCGGTGTCGGAAGAGAGTCATCATGTAGATGTTGAACAGAGATGACAAAATTGAAACGGCAAGGCCAACCTGCATTATTTTGATGATCAAACCGCTGCTGAGACCTGTCTGGCTGAGGAAGTATGGAGCATTGGACGACAAACTGGAACCTACGATCTGCGGCATATACATACAGATCAGGATGATTCGTGTGCGACGCCAGTTGGTTCCCTTGAAGCATTCAACGAAGGAGGCTTTCTCGCTGGCCATACTCCGTTCCGCTTCGACGGTTTCTTGCATATGTTTGAGACGAGCGTCGAGGTCTTCGTCCACTGAGCATAGCTTGGCCAAATGCTTCAAGGCTTCGTTCGGTTTGTTCTTCATAACAAGATAGTACGGTGACTCGGGAAGGAATGGAAGACCAAGTGCGAGGATTCCGGGAAAGGCCCAGGCAGCAGCGAATACTACCCGGAATGCGGACTCGTTCATGATTGTGACGCGGGCATATGTCGTGGAGATAGCGATGAGAAATCCAACATTCTATAACTTGGGTTAGAGAGATCTGTGACAAGTCAAAGCTAGGGAATATTTACCATCATCAGAATGTTAAGAGACAGTGCAATACCACGCAAGGGTAGAGGGGTTATCTCAGAGACATAAGTCTGTGTCGTTGACTGAAAAGCACCAACAGCGAATCCAGAGATAATCTTGGCCCCCATGAACTGTGCTGGTGTTTCGGCCACATACGCGAGAGCGATGCCACAGGATACAATGATGACGCCCAGGAGGAAAACCAATCGTCGACCAGCTCTGTCTTGAACGAAGCCAGCTGAGATGGAACCAAATAGTTGCATGATGTTGTATGTTGCGTTCCAGAGCGACTGCCAGTAAGCGGGGATGATCAACTGTCCGTCAACCTCGCTGGCAAACTTCATCCTAGCATCACGTTAGAATGAGCAAGTCAGGTTTCGAGAATTGTCTTACTGGAAAGCAGGTAACGCTAGACAGACTGCAAGAGCTAGGTTTTCATAGCCCACCAAAGTAGCTCCTACTGTCTCGATTATCAGCCAACGTTACCCTTGCCTTTAGAATAATAGCAGCCGAGACGTACAGTTTGCATAAATAGCCCAAAGTATTGCTTTCGGGTTCTTCCGAGCACATTCCCATGTCGTAGTTTGGTGATCCTGGATAGTAATAGCATCTTCCGTATGTTGCACTTCGGCTTTCTCAAGCCTGACATCGCCGTCCAAGTCTTGATGGTTGGTCATCTTGACAGGAGAAAGAAAATAAGGAAAAAGTGGCTATGTTGAATGGTCCACAGTAAAGTCGGTGGATGTTGAGATGAGAGGAATAAACAGGTTCCCCACGGGGTAGGAGACCCTCTTTATCAATTTTGCTCCAAAGTATCACTCTCAAACTAACTTCTTACTTTACAGCCGTCTCTTGAACGGTTTCCCCACACTCCAGTCCAGACCCCAGAGTCGTGTATCGTGTGATCCCCGCAAACCTCGGGTATTCCGATGTGGCACGGATTTCCCGAGCACAGTAGACTCGGCCATCGGGACAATATTGAAAGCTCGCTGTATTGAACACCGACAATTTAGCGACATTCGAATTGGATCATAAATCTCAAAATTATCTTATGAAGTTGTCATACAGACTTTCAAGTGTCACAGCCCTATCCATAGCTTTCGCCATAATCCAAAATGAAAAACTCACCATCGCTTCACAACGACATTCGATTCGTGCCTCCAACAAGTGTGTTGAGAACAGCTGGTACGGTGAAGATCAGCAATGATCTTTCACGTTTCACTTTGAAGAACCTAGGATCTGGTCCAAACGCGGAACTTATCCTGGACTATGGCCGTTGCGAAGGCGGTTTTCCTATCTTTTCCATTGTTTCTGCATCAGCACCCAAAGGCCAGGAACAGATTGCATTCCAAGTCACTTATAGTGAGACTATTGAGGGAATTGATAACGAGAATGGTAAGAATCATATCTCTGTTTGTATCTTGTTATCCAAATGTTGACATCGTTTTGACAGGCGATGGTCCATTTTTCCTTTTCTCCAACGCTATGGACAGCTACAGAGTCTGTCACCACCACGCCACCGCCACCAACGATACTCAGAATGTAAAATCCAGATTCACTCAAGCGTCACAGAGGTATCAAAAAATCACTTTGCTGGAACCAGACACCACCATTGTGTTTTCCAAAATTGGCTTTCATCCTTCCCGTCCACCAGCTAAGGTGCAGGCTACATTCCACTGCTCCGACGAAGCCATCAATCGAATTTGGAGAGATGGAGTTCGCACGGTCGACATGTGTACAGTGGCTCAGGAAGAGACGCCACCAGCCTGGGACATCATTGACCAGGGAACTCGTGTCTATGGTGGCCACTGGGCGCCATGCAGGCAGGGAACAAGGTGGTCCGATACCAGGACAACATTCAAGACAAAAATTGAAAAGCATGGAGCTAGTTGGGCGGTACGGATGATTACCAACGGGCTAATCTTTTGCTTGGACAAAAGAAGCAAAAGTTTGTCGGTCGTCGAGGGGCTATCAAACCAATCATCTATCATGCCTTCTGTTGAAAGAGGATCATGGCAGTTGCCGGAAAGCTTGGATCTATCTAGCTGGCTGAGTATTGAGACTCTGACGGTTGGGGACCAGGTAACCGTTGCCATCGAAGGCCATGAGCTAGCCAAAGTCACAGGTATCCACGTGAAGGCTATGTTGGGCGACAACCTAGTCAACACGGGTTCTGTAGCATTTGGTGGCCCACCTGGATGGATTGCACTGTATCGCGATTTGTCAGTCAAATCTCTCAACAATGAGATTATTTACCAGAACACCTTTCTGCAACATGATTCTGCGCGAACATACGCTGATTTCCAAGTCGGAACAAACAAATTCCCCTGCATTATCGACGGAGCGAAACGAGACAGAGCTTCTTTTGGTGGCGATGCTTTTGTCACTGGACGGTCTATTGCATACTCCACTACCGACTTCAAAGCATGGAAAGGAACGATTCAGCTTTTGATCAGTCACCAGACCAAGGATGGCTATCTTGGCAATCTCTGCCCTATACAGGCTCCACGTCATGATAGCGAAGATGAACCCCCGTACTACGGTCACTACTCCCTGACATATGCGCTACTGCTTGTGGTATCTATCAAGGACTACTGGCTGCACTCGGGCGATCGAAGGCTTGTGGAAACGTCGTGGCAACAACTTGAACGTCAAATGAAGTTTACAAGGCAGTATCTGAACCAGGATGGGTTGATCGAGGCCCCGCCGTATCTTTCAAGTAAGTTAAGAAGGCCCGAATATTGTTGTCTTAAGTACTAATAACGAAAGTGACGTGGTTTCCAATGGGAGGGCCTGTCTTTGGCGTATCTGCAGGATTGAACCTTGCCTATTACGATGCCCTAAACGCTATGGGATTGATGTCATCAGATATGGACGTTATGTGTCAGTATCACTCGCAGGCATCTCTTTTGAAGGAATCTTTGGTTCGAGTGCTTTGGAATAATAAACAAGGCACAATGCGTCCAGCTCTGTCTTTGGCTGAGAATGGAGTATTCCAAGACGTGAATGCTTATGCGGCTACTCTGGGTGTCTTTTTAGAGCATCTCGAAGCTGTGGAAGGTATATCACCATCGCACGCGCCTTTGCCAGCGTCATTTCGAGGTATCGACGGGTGGGATAAATTTGAATTGATCAGTCCTTACGCGTCGGGATTTGCACTCGAGGGTCTTTTTTCCAAGGGCAAAGGTACAAAGGCTATTGAACTGCTGTTTCGGGTATGGGGTACAATGGCCAACCAGGACAGTCCCAACTACTCGGGAGCTCACTGGGAAGCCATGAGATCGGACGGTACACCATATAATCATGACGTATCATTGGTTCATGGATGGTCGACTTGGCCTGTCTTTCTCCTCCCTAGGTATCTTGCTGGAGTCTATCCTCTTGAGGCTGGCTGGAAACGGATTGGTGTTGAGCCCGTTTTTACGGACATAGAGGAGGTGGATTATACGATTGAAACTCCACAAGGATACCTTTTAGTCAAAGTATACGCAAACGCGAAGCAAGCGGTCATTCATCTATTGGTACCTCAAGGTATCACGAGTGAAGTGAGGGCCCCCACTGGTTGGTCACTTTCTCAAGATGGTATCTTCCAAGGGGATGGAACAGAAGTATCTTTCATATTTGCAAGGGAGAATATATGAATCAATTTGATAATTCAAACCAAGACTGGCGAATGAGTTCTGGAATGTTTTAGTCAGAACAGTGATGATTCTTGTGTGTTTGAAAACATGCGGAACGAGGCTGACGATTCACCACCATCATCTTAACAGGATGTTTCGTGTTATTCGTTTTCAATACTATTGCGCTGCTTGATATTTTCCAAATGAAACACAGTATCTTTTGTTAATTTTGAAATTTGACGTTTATCTTTATTTTATTATTTTTAAACTTTAAACTAAACCTTAGGCCATCACTATTGATTATCGTAAATTGGCGTCCCTTGTAGTGATTCTTGTTTACTCCGTTTCCACCATTTGGAGACATGATGATGTATTTATAAAAGTAGAAGGTGATCCGTTTCACTCAATCACATTCATTGAGCTAATTGAAAGAGCGTTCTAATCCAACTGAATTTCTTGTGAACTTGTGTTATGCACTAAAGTCTGTGCAGTAACACCATTTAGAGGTCAGAGGTTGATGAATCCGATTAACAATTTTAAACCGTCCGTTGGGACTGTGTATTGATCCAGCCGTGTGTGCCCTTCCGAGGACCACAAGCTTTGGTTACCTTGGGACAGGGGCCAGTCATTTTCGTATTCTCGGGAAATCCGGATGCCACTGGCTATGCTACGGGAAATCCGACGGCCGGCAATTGGGCGGAAGTAATCCAATTGGCTACAGGCGAAGATTTGTGTGCAACTCGGGTATTCCTTGTCTGGTAACGTAATCACGTATGCTTCGCTCTCCACAAGCTACACAAGTCTCGGCTTCTGGCTACGGCACCAGTAAAACATATATACAGACAGACTTGGGACTGTTGGCAGTAATCTTACTAGCAACTCGCAAATTTCCCCAGCAGATATGGATACTCAAGCTATTTTAAAGAATTTGACCCTGGAGGAAAAGGTCTCCTTACTTTCCGGTACCCCAGATGACTTTACTTCCATTGCTGGGATACCTAGCAAGGACATCCCACCACTTCAGGTATATTGCACGGGGAACTGAATGTGTGCTCTATAGTCACTGACCAATACCAGACTGCGGATTCTGTCAACGGAATACGACCTAGTGAATTTGACAGTTCACTAACTACGGCCTGCTTTCCAAACACAGCATGCATAGCATCAACATGGAACACAGACCTTCTCCAAGAGATGGGTCATGAGCTCACCCGTCAAGCGAAACTAAAAAATGCTACATTTATCCTCGGTCCGACCATCAATATCCAAAGAGATCCTCGAGCGGGTCGAAACTTTGAATGCTTCAGTGAGGATCCGCTTGTTTCTGGCTATATGGGTGCAGCAATCGTCAACGGAATCCAAAGTCAAGGATTTGCAGCTTGTGCAAAGCATTTCGTCTGCAATGACTCTGAGACTCAAAGGCGCTATTATAACGTTGATGAATCTCCTCATGGGCGAACGTTGCGGGAAATCTACCTGGCTGCTTGGTCATTTCTATTGCAAAGATCAAACCCTGCAGGCGTGATGACGGCGTAAGTATCCTATCATTCATCCAAGTGCGCACACTGGTTAACATAACATAAGATACAACAAAGTCAATGGGACTTTCTGTTGTGACAGCAAAGACCTCATTCATGATGTTCTTCGAGAAGAATGGAATTACAAAGGCCTTGTCATGTCTGACTGGTTCGGCACTCGATCTACTGTTGAATCCATCCTGGCCGGCGTGGACCTCGAGATGCCTGTCCCAATCTTCCGAGGCCAGAAGCTAATTACAGCTATAAAAAACGGCCAAGTTAGTGAAGACTTGATTGATGCGAGCGTTTCAAGACTCCTTGACCTGCGAAATCGCACGAAAGGAGCCCAGAGTGAGACATCGCTAAAATCAGAGATCATGCCTGTTACCAATGATGTTGCTTTGAGACTTGCTCACGAAGGTATTGTTCTTCTCAAGAACGAAAATAAAGCCCTACCTCTACAGGGTCTCGATAACCTGAAAGTTGCTGTGGTTGGTGAATATGCCAAGAAGGCTGTAGTTACTGGGGGAGGGAGCGCATCCTGCAACCCTCAATATCGCCAGGTTCCACTTGATCTTTTGCGAGAAACATTCCCCAGTACGGAATGTGTATCGTATGCTAGTGGTGTCCGCATGCGTCGCATTATCCCGGCTGTGTCTCCAGAGATTATCACTACGGATCAGGGTCAAAAAGGCGTGGAGATATCTTATTTCAATGCTGGGTATGACAAGCCTTTTCTCACCGAAACATCAGAAGAAGTCACTATCAACCTCATGACCCGAACCAAGCCTGGACTTGAGTTGGCTGGATCTCATGTTACAATGACAGGTAACCTTGTCCCAAAGACGACTGGAACTCACATCCTAGCGCTTCGACACTCAGGCTCTTTTACTGTTGAGGTTGACGGCGTCACCTTGTTTACAGGCGATGCACCCGACATCACGACTGAGCAGTTCCTGTTTAATCTTCGCAAGCTTGAGTCGCGCATCGAGGTTCCAATGGAGGCAGGAAAGTCGTATCATATTTCTGTCGATATGAAATCAAGAAAGCCTGTAGTTGGTGAACCGACCCCATACGGACTTACACTGGCCTTTGAAGAGGAATATTCGGAAACTCGAGCTATCCAGGAGGCGGTGGAGGTGGCAAAGGTTTCCGATGTTACTATCATCTACGCCGGCCGCAGCGAACAATACGAATCTGAGGGATTTGACCTCGAAGAAATCACTCTGCCTGCCAACCAAGTCGCCATGATCAAAGAAGTCGCTGCAGCTTCGAAAAAGACAGTGGTGCTTTTGCATTGCGGAAACCCAATTGATATCACCAGCTTTGTTGACGACGTTGATGCTGTCGTCAACATGCATTTCCCAGGACAGGAAGGTCCGCAGGCTATGGTTGATATTCTCACTGGAAAGGTTAACCCGAGTGGTCGATTGACAGCAACCTGGTTCAAGACACTGGAGGATTGGCCTAGCTTTGGAAACTTTCCTGCTGAGAAGGATGTTAACGGATCCTTTGTCATTAAATATGCTGAAGGCCTGGCGATTGGATATCGAGCTCCAGTGCCAACTGCACAGATTCAGTTCCCATTTGGTCACGGGTTGTCTTACACTTCGTTCTCCTATGATAATTTGACAGTCAATCTGGACAAGTCATCGATGGCTTCTGTCTTAAAGGTTAGCGTTTCCGTGACTAATTTTGGCAGCGTGTTCGGCAAGGAGGTTGTGCAGTTATACATTTTTCCGCCGGAAAGTAGTGTTGACTGGAGGCCATCAAGGGAGCTCAAGGAATTTACCAAGGTCGGTCTTTCTCCGGGCGAGGCAAAGAGCATATCTATCGATTTGGATGTCACGAGTTTCAATAGTCATTGGAGTGAGTCCTCGCGTTCGTGGGTTGTCGACGGGGGAGTGTATAGTATTGAAGTAGGCGACCAACGCACAACATTTGTTATTTAGTCTAGACTAGTTCCGTCATATTAAATTCATTTCTGTACCTTGATTATCTCTGAGACGTGAATACCAGGCCTAGGATAACGTGATGGGTTTCAACTTGTGCAACTTTGCTTAACTTGGCCTTTGTTCCAGCGATCGTCGATAGTACCCAAAAGCCGGTGTGTTTTGAAATGGAACACGAGGCGATGCGTAGAAAACGAACTATCACTGCGATCTGCTTGAAAGTTCAATATGAGCACTACGAATCTTAGTTTAATGCCTGACTGACGGCAGTGACTTTTAGCGAGGCAAAGCGCATAACGCAAGCATCAGCTGTCAGATCAATCCACTCTGACAAGACTCTCAAACCATAATTGAAGCACTCAAGAGAGGTACCTAAAGTGGAACTAGATCGATCCTATTGTATCATAGAGAGATTCACCTTATCATGCAGATAGTATGGCGCATACGAAAGCGCGCACCCGGGAAAATACAATGCCGTATTCAAAGCACGTAATTACTGGGCAATGCCGAACAGGTCCGCGCGCCAGGTATTGTAGCCACAAGGTCCTAGTTTGAAATTGGAAGGTAAATGGCGGATACGGGCCTTGGCAGTGATTGCAACGGTGATGCAGACCAGGGTTAGAGCGGACATATAGACTATGATGGCAGCTGGAAATGACACCTTGTTTTCCCTAGTGAAGCAAGGACGCCGATCAATTATTTATGCTTAATATAAATGGAGTTTGACTACCGTTATCGGTTCTGTACTTCTTTGCCATCTTCCTGAATTTCTCATTATGGCGTGTAGAACCTTGCTCGCACTTGGTTTTGCCACAATCGGCCTTGCCCTGCCTACAGACAGGGATAACAAGCAGAGTCTCGTGGCCAACAAATTCATCGTCGCACTCAAGCCAGCTGCCAACGTTGATCTTGATTTACACTCTCGATGGGTGTCGGATGTGCATGAACAAGCTCTAGCCCGCCGCGGTGTCGAGTCTGGTGGAATCGACAAGACATTTAGTTTTCCTGGTTTCCAAGGCTACTCGGGCTCTTTTGATCAGGACACCATCAAGATAATCAAGGCCAATTCCAGTGTAAGCAATGAATAACAAGTATGAATTCGTGGAACTAACTCGGATGTAGGTCCTGCATGTAGAACAGGAACAGGTCTTTACTATTGCCTCGCCAGTCACACAGCAGAGTCCTCCCTGGGGTCTGTCGGCGATTTCCAATGCCAATCCCCCATCTTCACAGGCCTCGTACACCTACGATTCAACAGCCGGTTCTGGAACATTTGTCTATGTTCTAGACAGCGGCATCTACCTCGAACATGACGAGTTTCAAGGCCGTGCTGTTTTCGGCGCAGACACGTCAGGTATTGTCAGCAAGAAGCAGCACGGCACACTTGTCGCCGCCATCGTCAACGGTGCGACATATGGAGTTGCCAAAAAGGCGACGGTTGTGGATGTCCAAGTTTTGGGCGACGATTATGGTTCGTCCAGTGGTGTTCTGGACGGCCTTAGCTGGACGGTCAACGACGTTGTTTCCAAGAATCGCGCTGGCAAGGCCGTCATCAACATGAGTTTGTCAGGTGGCAACTCGGTTATCTTCAACGAGGCGGTGCAGAAAGCGATTGACGCCGGCATTCCCGTCATCGCAGCTGCCGGTAATGCCAACGAAGACGCTTCAAAAAGCAGCCCTGGGAACCAGCCTAACGTTATCACCGTCGCAGCGAGCAACAAAGACTACAAGCGATGGGCTTCGTCCAACTGGGGGCCAGCATGTGACATCTTTGCTCCAGGTGAACAAATCACATCAGCTTGGCCAACCTCTGCTTCGGCAACATACATTGCAAGCGGCACATCAGAGGCTTCTCCGCATGTTGCAGGCGTCGTTGCCTATCTTTTGGAACTTGAAGGCTCGCGCACACCGGCTCAGATTTGGTCACGACTACAGGAGCTGGCAATCAAGGATAAAATCACAGATGCTAAGGGAGTTCCCAACCTATTGGTGTACAACGGAATTGGTAAATAATGCGCCGTGTCTGATTAGTAACTGAGGAACTTTTGTAATCTATCTGTCGATAATAAACTTCCATTTTAACGGAATTGAGAAGCGCAATTGAATTCCTTCTCCAAGTATCCTTTTCAACCGTGCTACTAACATTCCCTTGATACACGAAGTTCTGCGGAATACCATGGCCTCTAGTTTTTTAAAGAGGCCAAGTAGGGATTAGCTTGCCTAGACTTATCATGGAACCTTTTCGACCCTCCCAACCGTTTGGATCTCCAGTTGCCACAAACGTAGCAAAATCGCCAGACATGAGTCTTGTAAGATCCCTGTATGACTCTGGACGGCCGAGAAAAGCCAATTTGCGTATTGGTGCGTAGCCTGCGCCGTTAAGGTTTGTCATGAAGAATGCCAGATCAAAGAAGTGGGTTGCTCCCTGGACATAGGTAGCCCATGGTGGGACTGCATCAGATCGATATGAATCAACAGGCAGCCCTTTGCCTGCCCAGACCTCAGCAGCGAGTCTTCTCGTATTGTACGTATTTGACTCGTTCTGTAGCCCAGCTGCGATGGCTAGCACTGCCAGTAAATTTGCACATGACTCATGATAGAAGGAACTCAGATCATAGCCTACACAGACAGGAGAGTAACTGTTCGTATCACGGTTTCCGAGTTGATAACTCCGGAATTGCAAGTGACAATAAATGTAAAAGTGGGGTAAGCATGACCTCATCATAGGAGGTAATAAATCAGTTGTGATTACAGTGCAAGCTGGCGCTTAAGAAAATGTATATATACTGACAACACTATCCATTTTCAGGCATGCTTTTCCTCTACTTGTATTGATTTCAATCTACCAAAGACTGTACATTCGCGCCGCAAACCTACTCTCTTTCCAAACATGTCAGACAAGATTCCTGTTCAATACTCGATCGACCTCTCAACCAACCCGGCCTTATGGGCTGATCCAAACCAACCAGAGGCTGGGCTCCGTGACGTCAGCAAAATCGATGTCCTTTTCATCAACATCAATGCCGCCTCAGACTTTCGCCTTGTTCGTACCGGTACGAACAAATCAATCGATCACGTAATCAAACAAGTCACAAAACACATTGCCCGTGGCCTTTATCGGGTTATCAGTATGAACGCCAGTGATTACTCTTGTGTAGTTGTTTTTTCGACAGAAAAATCGCGTCAGGAGCTTATGTGGAGAAATGGATTTCCATGGGATAATGAGAATGACCCTCAACTTGAGGTTGTCCTGGAATGAAGTTGTTCGTTGGGTTGGGAACAAGTAACAATAGGCATCAGGCTGCATTGATTAGGACTAGCTTTCATCAGGGAAAGGTGTTATTCTACAGCCGATATAAAGAGATAAAAGAGAAGAGTTGATTCATTAGGAGGTCGAAATAAGCTGATATGATCAATTCTCTCACTTCAAAAAATGTCATCAACATGCAAAACAGGGCACAAAGTATCATGCTGCCGCTAGACAGACTTGACGGTGGAAAACAATGTTGATTGTCCGGCATCAATCAAGATAGCCAATCGGGAGCTTCCCTGACTCATTAATATCCACGTACGTGACTAGCTTTTCCCTCTTTTGGGCAACTGCCAACCAACATACATGCAACCAAGTTCCCAGAAAGGAGAGTAAGCTGACAAGATGAACTCTTGTTCCGTCCGCTGACTTTGTACCCTGAAAAATGCGCCGTAAACTAAGTTACATCTTTCTCGAAAAGTTTATGCTGCACGTGGATCAATGCGAGTGCTACGAGACCTCGGGAATCCAAAGCTCCATATACTGGTTGTGCTGTCTCATCATGATGATTTCGCCTTTTAAAAGAATGTAAGGACATAGCCTTTCTCACAGTCTATTGGAGATTCACTCATTGTCCTGTCATATCTAGATATCCTCAGTGTTCGATCCATCGCCCTGGTAATGAATTTTCAAAAGTACTACCAGAAATATTTGGTACCTCTCGTCGCACATGATGACTACGTCACTCACCAAAGGTAACGTGCTAGATACCACAGTTCATATGATTCTTGCTCAAATAGATTAAGTAGTTCTTCTTCTGTCGGGTACCATGACTCTGACCACCGCAAACCCAATTCCAGACGAAGCACATAACAAAACATCTTCCGACATGGGGATCGTGGCCAAGCCGGACTTCCTTTGTGATGACAAAGATGACAACCACATCAATTATGACGAACCTTTTGGCAAGTGCAGGGACAGAACAAGGTGCTTCTGTTACTTTCCATGCAATAATGTCAAGATCTATTAATCATCTGAAGATTATCCTAAGAGGTGGGGACGGGATTTGGTTGCTTGCCCATGTAGTTCGTGACCCATATGAAATTCAACTTGATATTATTCCCTCAGCCATTATCTATTGCGCTGGACGTAAGTTTGGAATGTTGGCTCAGGCACTGAAGACAAGTGGTAATCACACGGCAGTGGACAAGATAAGTGGATATTTATTAACATAGTTGAAATCTGACAATTATCTTACGGTTATAGATATATATATTTTAGGTAAAGTGATTATTTGAACTAACTACAAAGTATAATATACTGAATAAATCAATAACCTGGAGCACAGATTTTGAAGTAACATAAATTAATCTCTACTTCGGTATTCGGTTGAAGATTGAAGATGAAGCACTTTGTAGCTACAGTTGTAAATAGATTGGCATACTAGGTTTGACTACATCTACAGGCTATATGTGTTGAAGAAATGCTAATAGATGTTAACTTGAACCTCCCTTTCTTGATGTTGAATCAAGCAGTCCTACAACTTCTCAATTTACTGTCTCGAAAGAGCATGCAAGACTCCCGAACACCATCACTCTAAGAAACCATTCTCACGTAGCTCCGCAATCTTCTTGTCGGACAGAGCTGGCTTGCCCTTGGCCTTCAGCTGTCGCTGGAGCTCTTCTTCAGAAACCTGGAGGACTCCTGCGCCAAAGCCGTGGTATGTACCATCTGGAAGCTCAACAAATGACTGTGCATCCGGACCTCCGATCTCTTCACACTCCCTGGGTTCCCATTTCGTTCCGGTAATATCGATGTCAATAGGAGGGCCACCAGTATGGGCAGCTGCTGCCTGTTCCTCTGGGCTCAGTTTCAGAAATTGTCGGGCGGCAGCCTCTGGATCACGCTTGAGGCTTTCCTCAATCTCTGTCTTCTCCTTGCTCGCCATTTGAGTACGACCAGGCCTATGAACGATCAAACCGCTTATGAACTTTCCTTTCGCACTGCAGCACTGATTGTTTAGAGCGTTGAACGAACAAACACTATAACCGCACACTGCACCGCCTTGCCTTCGACGGTATGCCGTCCACCACTCATTCACCCCAGAGGAGGTATCGGACCAGATGCTGCGAGCGTAACCGTTAGGACACTTGTAGCACTTCTCGTATTGTGAGGCGCTGAAGGCTCTATAGTCCCCTGTACAGTCAGGGCCGTAATAGAACCTATCGCACAGGGCAACTTCAAAAAGAAAGGAGGCGAAGACAAAGATTTTGGCTTGGAGCAACATGGGTGCAGCGGTTGCGGGGTATAAATAAGTGTGAAGGTAGTTAGGTATGACTCTATCTTTGTAGAGTTATGACGTTGTTTGTGGATGCACAGGTGCGCCACCAGATAATAGGCAGCCAGATGTGTACTTGGTGGTGTGTCGATGTAACTCTTGGTAAGATTTAGGGTCGAGTCTTGCACACGACTGTATTTTTTCATGTGCGATCGAATCTAAGCAGTCAGAAGCGGTATAGGTTCTCGGTAGCTCTTATCAATTCTTATACACTTCCATCTCTTCCTTGCTCGGCTAATCGCAATGCCTATAATCAGCCCATAAACCTTGGTTGATGAAATGAAGGCGGTTTGTAGCTATCGGCAACCGCGTAAGTACCTCTCTGACAAGGATAAAACTACATGGTTGATGATATCATACTACATAGTACCATACTAATTTGATTACAGTGCATCCAGCAGCACAGTGTTGTTGGCTCTTTAACTGCCTGATCAAGATTTCATCAGCTGATAGACAAAGTAAGCTGACAAGATAGACTGCAGCTGCAGCTTGTCTATACTGCATGGGCTCTTGTTCTTGAATCATACACCAGTTCCCAGAATCCGGCCTTCGTTGCGTTTAATGGGATCAATGGTACCGATGCTTCTTGGTTAGCCATAATGCCCGCAAGGATAATCCAGACAAATCTAGACCCGCAATGATTTCTCTCGTGCATTTCTGAGGCTTTTCAGAGCGAGACGAATCGTGAGGCAGTTGATACCTCTTTGGATGACTTTTGTAAGTGGTCCAAGCTTACTGGAGCTGGTCCTCCTCAAGATATACTTCTGGTTTTCAACGTGGATCTCGATAAAGAGATCATAGAAAAACTTCTTGAAAACGTAAGAATAACACATAGAAATAGTCTTTATTTATGATCTGACAGATTGTTAGTTTCCGGATATCATTACCTTCGTATCATCCATTAACATTGTCATCAAACTGTCTTTCAGTACTGCCCACATGTCTACGAAGCAGGCTATCGACGTAGCTCAGGTACTTTAGTGGATCCACACGGTCGGTTGCAGAACATTGTATCGCAGACGAACGCGAAGTGGATTCTCGTCTCAGAGTAAACACGAGAAAGGTGTCAAAGTCTGGGGGCCGACCTCTACTGTATTGATCTAATCTCGCTGGGGACTCAGAGTGAACCTTCTGAGTTCCAAGAAGATGGATTTCGCGCTGTCTCTCCCGACGATGAAACTTATGTTTTGTTTACGTCGGGAAGCACCGGCCCACCTAAAGGAGTCGTCGTTCAACACGCCGCCATCTGCACCTCCATCGAATAGCAAGTGGAGTGTACGAGCTTGAAGCCAGACTCGAGGGTTCTACAGTTCACGTCCCTTGTGTTCAACGATCGGAGTATGAGTCTACCAGAACGAGCTCAAAGTTGGCTCTCAGAGTTCCAAAATACACTCAAACTTATCGTCTCCAAGCGACTTGACATGGACAGCTTGATAACGTCCTCTGATTTCCCGGGTTCCTAGCTCAATCAACGGACACTTCCCGCGTCACAGAATTCAACCCCGTTTTGGTCGATATTAGGCTGATCTTGTCTCGCTTGGAGCGTGCATGCTGTGGAAGTACCGAGGTTTTTGGAGTCGTGCCGTTTCAGACGTGAAAGGAAATGCTGCGATTATGTATGCAGGGAGCCCAATTAGTCAATCGCCGACCTGACAGTGAAGGAAGCAGAAGGAAGGTATGACACAGCAGAGCGCTGTACACTAAGCTGACCGAGGACCAACAGCAAAATAGTGCACGTGGGGTCAAGCATCATCGTTTGTTGCCAATCGCCTGACGAGGTTTAAAGAGTGGTCTTTGTTGTGCCGTTAGAACCAACACGAAGCAAGGGCTTGTGGCGGAAGAAAACGAGAGGATACTTCATTGGTGTGTTGGTTCCAACTCTCGGGACTGTCCATGATATGATATATGTTTATCAGATGTTGAGGCAGCGCATTCGACTAACCCTGGCAAATAGCAAAAGGAACTTCTGCAGAGCTCCAACAAGGATCAGCTGGGAACAGGAAATTGTCCACCAAAGACCCCGTGCCACTGGACACTCTGCCACCAGCGGCCCCCGGCTTTCATTACGCTTAGTATTAATTGAGCTCTTGGTGACGTTTCGGTGCCTTTTGTGATGAATTGCATGTACTGAAATCGTTACAAAGACATAAGAGGTATTTTACCTACTCGGGTTTCTCCTTGTAAGCAAGTTTTGCTATCTATCTTCATCTAATGCTCCTCTCAAATGCATTTGCAAAATATGGGTACCCCAGAACCCGACCCACCGAGTCAGCCGCAAACGCACAATACCAACAACGGTCAGTCCTCTGAGTCGTTTGACTACGAGCATCGGAGAAAATTACAAAATCGATTAGCACAGAGAAGATACCGTAGGTCCCGCTGCAACGTATTTCATCCTAAGTACTAAGGCTCATGATGTTTTCTAGGCAACAAATTGAAAAGTCAAATTGACGTTGGAAATGATCCTGAGGATGGCCCCTGTCAACAAGAATATACGTTAGTTCGTCAAAAAAGGAATAACCCAGCCTTACTGGGCCACGAGGAGATTACCCTGAGATCGTGTATGAACATCACAGACGATTTACTGCATGGCTGTCAAGACGATTGGGATACCGCAGAGTGCTTTGGTGACATGGCCGGTTTCACGGAAACAATGCAGTGCAACCAAGATCCTATGACCCCCCAAGAGCAGGGCCAGTTCAACCACAATTCAAGCGCCTTGGTTTCAAGCTCAGACAACCACGTTTTACAGAATGGCATGCACCCCACTGCGCAAAAGCTCAACTGTCGTGCTACTGTGGACCAGAATGGTGTTGTAGGTGCAGAGGTTCTATCTCCCAGACACTTGCCCAAAAGAAGAGTGTCTAGCTCTCAAGCTTTTTCAAATATAATCTGTGACGGCCCTACCTCAGACGGCACCAGAGGGTTGCAGAATTTGAGCCCTCAGGGTGGAACATATCAACCCCGCAGAAGGGCAGGCGATGTTCTTACATTGGGAAAACTATCGTCTCAGGATCCTGGCTGTCCACAAAAGACGACTAGGCCAGGTCCCGGGTTCCGAAGCTTCAACCACCAAGGAAATCACGACCTCCTAAGGCATATACCCAGCAAATGGAGCAATGGTAGATCCAAACAACACTCTTCATCGTTTTCTTACCAAGAGAAGCTCACGACGAAAGCCAACAAACTGTTTTCAGACCTTTCGCAGCTTTACAAGTTTGGTGTTGAGCTCGACATGATACACTATGATGAAGGTTTCCTGCAGGATCTCTCTACTGTCAAGGACCGGTTCAGGCGACTTGTTGATCTGGGCCTCGTCGATCTGGATGATCGTAGTGATGATGATACAGATCAAAGCCGAGCGAGACCTGGACGCAATTTCGCCGCCCATCTCTACGATAATAGACGTAAAGGAGAAAGCCAACGTCAACACTTTGAAATTTACCCACTGACCCTTGATCCGAGAGATTCGACACCAAAGTCGACATACTCAGAAAGTGATCCGGACAGATATAGACACGACATTCCCCAAGGTCAAGGCAACAGTCGAGTATCTACTAATTATTCAAGCCCTCCTTGGACGCCCTCGATCACTCCTGAAACCTTTGAACATTCGAGTCTTAGAACTAAATTGGCCTAAGAAGGATAAGAAAGTATAGACCAAACAATAGTTAGAAGGCAGGGTCCCGGTACGAGTATTAGTGTCCAACTTGTAGCCATCAAGCCATCTGTTATTCCTGTAAGAGGGCGTTAGGGACAAGGGATCGACTTTAGGTCTATATCTCTGGCAATTGTATAGATTAAAATTAATAAACAAAAAGACACTAACATGAGATTCATCAAATTGCCTGGAGAGGTTACAAGAGCATACCACCAACAAGATAAAATCCATTCCCATAGCCAGCACTAAATAGCATTCTCAAAGCGAATTCCCAGCATATGTAAAACCCTGGAGACATATAGTCCAGGTGACCCTTGACTGAGACTTCCAGCTCATCATAGAACGGCTGCTTGGATCTCCATTGCCTGTAAGGGCTCCTGCAGCGCACCAAGTCGGATGACTTTTCCTGAACGCATGATGATCATCTCGTCCACATCCTCGATGACGCCATCGAACTTGTGCATTTCAAACTCGATTTTGATACGATCACGTATCATTCAAGCCGACACTTCGTCAAGAATAAACAGATATCAGCTCTGGACTATGATGACACGATGTGATTCGAGGCTCAAGTAAGTATTAGAGTTCGAGTTCTACACGGCATTGTCTTTGTATCGGCTGGCTAATGCGTTATGCAGGGAACTAATACTGCAGCTGGTCACTCGGTTAAGCTTCGAGCTATTGGTGCAAACGTCACTCAGAACGGGGATTCCAGTAACACATCAATGGTTGGTTCGATCAAGTTAAATGTAAGTCAACACCATTGATTAATTGTACGGACACAGGCTGACTGCATCATACTAGATTGGCCATACAGGAGGTGCTGCCGGATTGGCTGCTTTTTTCAAAGCTGTTCTGGTAGTGGAAGAGGGTTTTGATCCCAACAAATACTCATTTGAACCACCCGAACCCCAGGATACCCTTCGGGAAACACGGCAAATCGTACTGGTGCGAGTCTCGTGTCAGATATAGTTCATGGCGATCCTGCTTGGAGGAACTTGTTGAGCACTTCTGAGATGACGTGGATCCGTGGTCACAAAGCTCAGTCCTCTATCTTGTATTCAGCAGCAGGCATGATATGCTTGGTCACTAAAGTCGTCTTACAAATTGCCGACCTTCTGAGTCTGCTTGACCAGGTTGAGTTGCGGAATGCACAACTCCAACGCCCCATGATCATACCGGATGGTGATGCAGGCATTGAAACGCAATTGCAACTCTTGAGACCTAAGCTTATCACCTCCACGGAATATTGTTATGAGTTCGGGATCTCAAACGACTCAGAGAGAATGCCACTACAGATAAACTGTTATGAAATGGACATTCGCAAGCCCGAAATCAAACTCCCAGAGCCTCATAAAGGAACAAGCACAACAGTAAGCTTCAAGGATGGCTTTCGAAGTGATCAAACCTGAAGATGCTTGGAACAATGAGCATTGATTTTATTCCCAGTATGAATTAATGGTCGTCAAGACGGGGGACCTCGTGAACAAGAAGAAATGAAATGTGTTTATCGAAAACTCGGCGAACAACGCAACGCTGATTGGCTGGGAGTTTTCCGACCGCCTGGCAGTCTACCGAAGCCACTGAATGGAACAAAGATGTTAACAGACACCAGAATGACGCCGTGGCTCAAGTTAGAACATTCTCTAGCGGTTCTGTAGTGGCTCAGTTGAGCTACAGCGACCAAGGCATCGTAAAACTCATTTTTCATACCATGGTTTGCTGATGATTTAGGACGTGGTCAAAATGTGCTGACACTCTAGTAGCTACGACTCCATTTAACTCTAGCACCAGCATGACATCCAGGGTAGGCATGCCGGTATCGACCACTGGATGTGTAGCATGATAAGACGCACTGAGTCTTACACGAACATACATCTATTGGAAGAGAACGACTTTCTTATGAGTTTATAGCGGGAGAGAGGTATTGCGAGTTTAATAACGGTGAATTTCCACCGCTCAAAGGGAGGATGATGCTCTCTACCTCAAAATTGTCCCATACTCCTCAATCCTTCGCGAGTTTCCTGTTTGATCATAACGCCTTCCTTCCTGATATATCATATGTCAGCTCATGCATTCACATACGGGGACATTATATCTTTACCTTCTACCACACAACCAGACTCAGGCTCAAACCAGTGAGGCTTCGAGAGCAGCACGTACAGATGCCAAACGAGTACCGGTACTACTGAGCCCAAAAGTGACACCGACCCGTTAAAGGTAAAACCACTAGTTTCCGGCCAGCTAGCTTGCCATAGGACAACAAATGTGAGGGCGCTCTCTATAGCCGAGCATGATGCGTATGTTAGTCTCCGTTTCACTGCAGCGTCTCTAGAATCCGGCAAAGACAGGACCATGGTTGCTGACATTCCGAGTAACGTTGCACCGAAGAACTTGAACACAGCACTCGTGCTATTGGGTACTGACTCCAGCGCCACTAAAGAGGAGAGCAATCGGTCAGGGAAAAGAATAGAAGCGACAGAGAAGACGCCGTTGGCGATTGCTTCCAAAGCGAGGGCATGCTGGATAATGGACGGCATAATGACTGGACAATGCAGTTGATAGATAATATCTTGTATGGAAACCTGATGAGTTGCGATAGAAGTAGGGACCTAAGCTGCAGGTTACAGACGGCTTTATATACAACGAGGTTTGTTCATCCGCAATGCTAGCTGCGGGTACGTCCGGAAGATCATAACGGCATAACGCTTGAGCATAACGAGAATAATGGGGGCTTACCATATGTAGTATAACTCCCGGACTTTTAATAGAAATCCTTCAATGATGGGATTAATAATTATAATTCTTAACGCCAATTTTATAGTTGGCACTGCCGATGCGTTTCTCCTTGCCAGAGTTGAGTTTCTCATTTAGCTTGAGGCAAGTATAAACCATCGGGTGATGTTGGCGTATACGCCATTTGTCTCGATGTTGCCACTGGGAAGTGCAGTCTTATCTCCTAGACCGGCAAAAACGGACGACCTGTCTTGGCGGACGGGGAAAGCAACACACTCCAACCAATGCCATCAAGCGCATCGAGGGTATTGATTAGCTTATTGATCCCGTAGGCCAGACTCGCAACTTCCAGGATCTACACCAGCCCTACCCCCATCTGTTCAGCGCAAACTTGGCCGTCGGCTCATCAAGGCCGACGGGTAGCCATAGGACAACGTTTGGTAATCGAGCATTAATAGCTTGGAAGACATTTCTGATTTCCACTAACCCGCCAAATAGCATTGCCGAAGGATTGCAAATTGGTCGCAGCATCATCCAAGTGATGGACAAGCACCAATGTGGGCATGGACTACTGACAAAAGTAATTCTTCACCTGCCACAACGACGAGTCTGGGTTTTACAGATGTACAGTTGAGCTCGCAACTGATGCCATCTAAAGACAGAGCCCCTACCGTCCTGGCTGCACGTATTGATGTTGAGATTTCATTTGACTGTGTTTTTACTGCAACCTTGGAGGAATTAGATGTACTTCTTATTTTTCGTACTTCAAAGTACTGGTACAATCGTTTTCCTTGGATAGACTGTTGCCCTCTATCTGTAAAAATAACTCCTCGCCATCTCGGTCACCAGCCTACATGGTCCCTTCAGTGGATCGTGTTTAATAAACTTCCAATGGGACCAAACGAAAAGCTCTTCCGTATCAAGATCTTCGCCTCATTGGTTCTTAGCAACCTAGATTCAATGTCTCTGAAAACTTACCCTAAGTTCTATGATGTATGAGATTTCTAGTTATAAAGACGTGAATACCTTGCCTTTAAGGATAAGCGCTTCTGCAGCTGTAAAATCCTGAATATCGTTAAATAACCTATTAGTAGCTTCTCTTTTAGAACTAGTAGAAAACTAACTATGGTGTCCATAGAAGAGTTCACATTTAAAAACATTATGACTCGGCTTTCCATGTCCAAGACACAGGGAAGCAAGTAGACAAGAAACTCAAAATTGAAATATCTGTCCATCATACAAAATCGTAATAGCACTAGTTGCTTTGATAGTTTCATGGGTCAGTGAGACTTATTCTAGCAGGCAATCAAAATGCCACTGCGAGGCCAAGTCTTTAAAGAATCTTATGTAGGTTGCCTGGGTCATGTGTTTTCCGATCTTTATTGCGCCACATATCTTTACACTTGCTCTGCGTCCAAATGTCTGTATTTATAAAGCTCGGACGGTTGTGCTCGTCGAAACTTTAATGATCAGTTCTAAGATGGGCCCGCTGTGTTTGAGCGTCTCTCCCAGCCAAGTCCTGCCCTCCGTAGCATCTTTAAAACTCCGCTTTGGAGTCGTTGGTTGCAGCCGTGAGCCATTCGGAAGCCCGTATCCCCATGGCACCCAAGGCCCTATCAATCCAGTAGCAGTAGAGGTCACGCAAGCCGGCTTCGGGCAGGTCTAGTTCGGGGTCTCTATAGGGTATCCCCAATTCACCCATGCTGACGTGCAAAAGAGCTTCAACATTACATCGATATGCAAGTAGATATTTCCGCGAACTATTCGCTATCATGTTCAACAGGCGAAGTTCACACCTTCAGTTCCGATAGATCGCTGGATTGAGATTGATAGAGTAGAGACTAATGGCCAAAACTATTCAGAGCTAGCACTCTCGATATTTTTGCATTATGACCAGAAAAGGGACAGATTTAGAATAATGTCAGATACATCATTTATCTTGACCTGTCTCAAATAAATGAGGTTTTCGCAAGGGCAAGAGTAAGAAGCAGTGAAGATCAATTTTCACTAAAAACGGCACGCACGGGGATAAGGTCAAGGACTGTCTTGTGTTCATAAGCACTACTTTCAGTACCCCGCTTTATTTTGGGGCAGTGCTTTAACCAATGACAGAGTTGTTGTTGCTGAAATATCCGCTATTAACGAACAGGTAGTCTTCTCGTCTCATTCTCTGAAACTCATTTCTTCTCCTGTATCAACGTATCGACAAGACAGCATGTTGACGCAAACGCGGCTCAACATCTCGCCCTCGGGTCAACTCATCTTCTACCGACCCTGTCCCCTACCAAACTATCCTCTCTTGGACCGCCCAATCCCATGGCCCAAGCTCTGCTGCCATAACGACACGTCGATCCTCAAAGCACCAGAGCTAAATGCCAGGGTCCCTCTTCTTCAGCTCCCGGATGAGCTTTTACAACCAATCCTTCGCTCCGTTATTCAGAAGCCCTTGAAATTCTCATTGGGATATGATGCATATTGGGATGCTTACTGGCACTTACTCGGAGAAGATGATGTGTCCAACTGGGGACCAGAAAAAGGTTGGGCTCGGTATGCAGCTGCGTATAACCTCATCTGGACATGTAAAAGGTTTCATGCTCTGGTCCTTCCTTTACTTTACGAAGTTGTGTCGCTTGATATTTCGATCCATTGGATCAATTGCCCGCCTCAGGAAAAGCTCTTTCGCCAAGAGATTGTACGACGTCCGTTACTGCAGAATTACATAAAACATTTGGCAATAGGTGGACAGCTGCCAAACAGTGAGATTATCAAGATAGCGTGTACACTTCCGCAGCTTAAGAAGTTATCGCTCGACCGGTTACGAGAACAAGAAGAGCCTGACATTTCACTTCTTAGACCAACTAAGGAAAGTAAGCCAATCGCAACAGAGAATACTGCTTGACTAATAAGTAAAATAGAACCAAGCAAGACAAGCAAGCTTTACCAAATTACAATTTCATGACTTACATGCACGACCGGAATCTATCAAGCAGTTCCTCCAATGGCCCAAGGAACTCTATGAGTTTGCCATAACTTATGCAGGGGACATCGAGTATCACGAACCGAACCCTGCATTTCGCTGGAATCACAACCGTCTTGCCGACGTTCTGTCATCCCAGAAGGATCATCTTCGAGTCCTAGATATCGGCTGGTTGGGCCACGATCGCGACCAAAATGCCTTCCCAGTCTCTGCTTTTCCAAATCTGCACACCATGGCTTTATGCATAGCATATAAACGGCCCAATGAAGAAAGCTGCCAAAATTGGTTAACTCCCTCTTTGCACACGCTTATTCTCGATCTACATGACAGTGGTCAATGCGGTCCCTCTTCTTTTCGCTGTATGGACAAAGGTAATGCTCAACGCGTCGCCGAGTGGACGGAAATGGCGAGAAGATGGGCAGACGGAAATGGCAACGTAGGGCTGAGAGAAATATGTATACGTGCGTACAGCAGAGGAGACGATGCTTGGAGGGATGAGGATGAAGTAAGTTGTATGCATAGGAGTTATGCTGAGGAGATGAAGGACAATCTTCGGCAGTGCCTAAAGGATATTAGGGAGCAAGGGTTTGAATCGTTCTGGGTTGGTTATAGTGGGAGGAAGTATACTCATGAGATGATAGCAACAATGTGCAAGTGCAAGAAAAAGCGTAAATACAGGGCTTAAATACCATTGTAGAAGCATACTGAGCACGCCGTGAGAGAATACCAAATTCAGGATCCTCCCAAGCGGCATACTTTAGACGAGAACCCGAAGCATCTTAACGCTAGTTGAGCGCGAGCTGACAACGATGACATTGTTGTCTCAGCTGTAGAAAACAGCCAGTCGGAGCCAGGCTTGTATTACGATTCAGGATACACTAGCCGTTGCTTACACTATCAACACCGATAAAATAGTTATTGACTGAGCTGGGCACAGTTGTTGTCTCCTTGTTGATATTATATTCCAGCGTGGTTGACTTGTAAGTAAGAACATTCCGTCAGCAACGGAGCTCGGCTCCTGCGACCCGCCACTGGTAGAAAACTAATCGATTGGTGAGAACGGGCTTATCCGTGTTGCCAAGCCGGTACTACCTAACAGGTTCTCAGGTAACTATCCATACTTACATAGTATACATGACGTTTTTTGTCTCTGAAACCAGGCCCGTGCGCAGTCCCATGATGGGCAGTGCACTTGTAGATCCCGCTGACAGAAACAGTGTACGTTGATCCCGCTGACAGGTTGACAGTCCATGTAGTATGCTTGATGACAAGAGTGCTACTCGATATGGAAATACGGCTTCAATCCGAGCCAATGCCGGTAAAAACATGACAGGCGGGGTGCTGTCCCCGATGACAGCTGAAGTCTTGGGTGACACGGAACTCTGGTAATAACCCTGGTTGAACCGGGGTAATACTTATCCCTTGCAAGCCGAAACTACAGTTGTTTACATTAGGTATTGTACTTGATAGACTTTGATTTCTAATCTCACCAGACAATATGTGAGGGTAGGTATACATGAGACTTCTGCTAGCAGCCGATCAATAGAGTCAACCGTTTGAGAATACACCTTTCGGCCGCTTCGGCTTCTAAGTGATATACATTATACAATCTGACACTTATTAGAGTAATGTAGCTTGGGAAATTCAAAGATAAAAGGCAGCAGTTTTCCGCCATTTCATTCCAATGTGTCCTTCACAGCTCATCACACTCTGGACTCAGCTTTATTCCAAACTACCAACAATTTACAAAAGACTCATTCCAAGAAACTCAGCATGATGTTCAAAAGCGCCCTTTTCGCCCTTGCCGCCACCGTTGGCTTGTCAGATGCTCTGGGCATCAACTGCCGAGGCAGTGGCCTTTGTGTTGGCAACAAAGGTGCTCTCGGCCAGCTCATTGCCCAAGTCAGGGCCATAGATCCCAGTAAAACATTTAGCAACGGGGAGCATATCAGCTGTGTTGACATCAACAACATTGGCAACCACCCAGCCATTTGCGCTTTCTACCAGAATATTGGAGACCGCACTTTCTCGCTGTCCCAGACTCAGTTATTCCTTCAGCAAATTGTTGATCATGGCTGCAAGCTTTGTGGCAGCGTCCCAACTGACCCAGGCAACAATGTCGCCAACGGCCAATTGACTGTTAATGCCGTTATCAACCCTACCAAACGCGATGCACCTCAAAGCCCGGCAGTCTATGAGAAGCGCGGTGACAACCTCCTTGTTAGGCGCCTGGGTATTAACTGCCGTGGTAGCTCCACTTGTGGAGTTGGCGGTATCGCACACCTACCTAATGGAGACCTAAAGGATGTTCGTGATGCTGTTGCTTCCGGTGAGGAGGGCAATTTTGGTAACGGTGACCATATCGCCTGTATTCCCTTTGCCTTTGGACAACTGTGCGCTTTCTATCAGGGTATTGGTGGCCGAACTTTCACCAAGGAGCAATCTATCACATTTCTCGACCAGCTTAGACAGCATGGATGTTCCAAGTGTGGTAGCATTCCTGTTGATCCTGGCAATGATGTAAAGAACGGACAACTCACTGTTAACTATGTGGCATAACTGGCCACTGATTAGCTAAGCCTTGGGATGGCTAGAACTATTATGCATTGCCTGGCTTCAACCATTTCACGGCACTGCCAACAGTCAGTATTGAAATCTTCAGATACTCCGTGTCAGACAATAGCACGGCGCAGAAAGTAACTACTGTAGTGAGAGGGGAAAGGGGGAGGGGGGGGAGATCAGCAGACAGGCGGAGAGAATCTTGCAGTCAAGTGGGTTAGAAAAATAACTAGGATACTCAAAGACAATAAACCCAATCACTGCACTAAAATCTCACAATAATCTGATGAAAACGTCTAGTAGAGCTTGTAAAATATTCTTAACAAGAATAAAAACGAACTAATATCATGCATTTACTGACTCCAACTACCTGCGACTCAGATAATAGACATTCGTCTTTGAAATGCTCGCACCGCAGGTCCCATTCCTGACTTCATCATTGTCTCATAGATCTACATCTCTCGAAAGAAACTCCAACAAGCGGCAGTTCGATGACTCACTTCCCGGCAGCAAGGCAAGCGACAAGCCGTCGAAGTCTGTGTTCAGCCACCAACCATCTGCCCAGCGATACAAGTGCAGCCAAGTTGAGCTTGGGCATCTTCTCGACTCCGCCACGCGTACACTGGGGTGTTGAGAGTACTTCAGCGACGGCATCATCAACACAGCCCTGGGCCGTTTGCCTTCTGAAAACATAGGGTTGGTATTGTCAACAGTCTTTAGCACAGGCCTCCCATGAATTCAAATCACTGCCGAGTCTTGGTACAAGCTAAGCATATTGTATTGATTCTAGTCACAATGCGATGTCGCTGCACTAGCTTCTTTACTGCTGTTGAGCTCCGGCAACTCTCGATGCGCTGGATCCAATTCACAATCTTCAGGACCGCACCATTCAGCTAGTAAAAGTCCTTGTTTCTGAGACTACCAATCTCCAGGATTTGGACAATGCTCATTTCAATGTAAGTACACTATCTGGAACTCGTGTTTGTTCGACGATGACTTTGAATAGTGCCCGCATCAGCCCAATGCCGTCGATTGTGACCTCTACGTGGCCAAGTTCGCCCAGCTTATCCATTTTAGCATCGACCCCTCGACGCCAATTGTCCCTCCTGAATTTATCCCCCAGTGCACCTATGCCATCTTTGAGCTGTTGACCTCGAGAATTGCAGTACTCCCCTCGTCAACACAGGCGTTTGCCAAGTCTGCCCTGCTCTGCAGCGTGTGGCAACGCTCAATCCACCACCACTGTCTGGATGAGTAAGCCGTATCGTACTCCCCCATGGCGAATCCTAACACCTACAGATTCAAGATGATGCAGTCCGGAATGCGCATGCTACAAGTAGTGGCGAAAGCCCTCGGCACCGTCGCCGTCAAGATAAACGTCTACACCATGCTTCCTAGTCCCGACTTCAACGGCCTTGACCTCCTGCACGAGTAGGGTCGCATCCGCCAGGCCAACAGACGACATATCAACATGTGTCTCAGCTCTATGCAAGACTGTAACAAAGAGGATGCAATCGCAGTCGTCGAAAAGTATGCTTATGATGGAATTCCATATTTACAGTGTGTGTAAACGGCAAGACTGCCATAAATCAATTCTAACTTCCGGCTACAGATAATCTTAATATACTACAGACAAACAATCCCGGAGGCCTTTAAGAGTTTCCTCCCACATTTAAAATCACGGCTCCTAATTCTCACAGTGTCCATATATACAGGTCCCATATATACTGGTTTATCCGCAAGTCTCGCTTAGACAAGACCAAACCACTGGAAGTCAAGGTCTGGATGAACAGGGACAGTATGTCCAACCCCTGCTGCAGATACAGCAGCGAACTGAGTTCCGTCTCCAAAGGTCTCGGTGGTATATCCTGGCTGCGGGCTGTTTGCCTCCTTACCGGTGGAAGAGACGCCATGGATCGTCGACCACTCCTTGACCTGTTCGAGGAAGTTCTGGTAGAAGACAAAGTAGTCGGCCTCGCCATGGAAGGTCTTGAATCGAGGATATGAACCATTATAGCCTGGGTACATGGCACGGACCTGGCTAGCCCATTCTTCGCCAGACTTGATAACTTTTCCATCAGAACAGACGCGGCCAGAGCTATTAGGACTAGATCCAGGCGCCCCAGCCATACATCCGGCAGCAACACCAGAGTAACAGGTGGCGGCAACAAAGCGGTCAGGATAAGTTGCAGCAAGGACATTGGTCATCATACATCCAGAGCTGGAACCGGTAACAAAGACTTTCTTAGGGTCGGCCTGGAACTGGTTGATGGCCCAGTCGACCATACCAACTAGAACCTGGCTATCTCCCTGGCCATCATGTGTGAGGGTTTGTGTGCTAGCAACGTCCCAGCAGTTATCATCCTTAGGGGAGGATGGGTACAGGACCACAACTCCTTTCTGATCAGCGAGGGATTGGTAGTTAGTCTGCTGGAAGTATTGTTCTCCGTTTCCACCGCACATATGTAGCTAGATATCTGGTCAGCTCACAGCTTACAGCAGGAATACAATTAACATATTACTTACAGCGAGAATCACTGCTGGGTTCGCAGGTAGATTGGCAGGGATGTAAGCCTGTAACTGCAGCTGTGTGTTGAAGGTAGGGCCAAAGTCGGTAATAGTTTGGAGCTGAGCCGCAACCAGGCCAGCGCCTAGAGTAAGCGTAGCCAGCAGCTTGCGTGGTGAGAAGGAATCGGCCATGATGAATATCCTTGGGTATGGTAGCCTGTTGGTGGTGGTCGGTTGGTGGTATTCTCTTTTTTTCCTGCTGGGGATGACCAGAGTCTTATACTCCACGGAAGAACTAAGGTTTGATTGCCGATACTACATACCGCCGATCTTCATCCAGGATATCTGTCAACGAATCTGTTGAACTCCATAACGTATAAATATTCCGTGTCTCCTTGAGTGCATATTGTTATGTGCAGGGATCAATAAGCGGTAACCTGAAACAGACATCTTGTTTCATGCAAACAAACAACAAGGTAGTTACTCAACCCCGGACTGTTCATGCAGCCTGTATAAGGACGGATTAATAGGCGGACGGACTAATAAGCTCCGCAATCGCCGGAGAATATTCCAAATAGGCTCAGGGATGTTATGCCGAGTTCTCGACCTTGAAACAGGAAATAATCACCAGAGCACCCCTGTCTTAAACTTCTTATCCGTATGTCTAAGCGAGGCGGGTTTAATTTGAGGATCAGAGGCCAGGGAGCAGAGCAGGGGTCTGAAAACAGATTACAGAACAAACACCATACGATAAATATTTGTCGCTAAACCGGCCAATTGGGTCAACTGAAACCCATCCTAGAAAAACAATGATTGACAGCGGAATGACACCTAGATAACCTCAAAAGGTTCCTCAGCCAGTTTGCATTAGCCATCAGCTCGGCGAAAAGCTCATCCTCAACAGGCATGCTGTCTGCGGACATGGTAAAAGGTGCTCTCCTTAATCAGCGATTAGCAAGTAGGCTCCACTACATTGCAAGGGTCACTTACGGTGTAAGCTAGTAGTCACTCATCTCACTCTAGCTCTCTCTTGGGCACGTTGGGTATCAAACTCAAGCTACCAATAACTCGTAGACACTTTACAGAAGCTCCAATATCGCCGGCCAATATCGCGACCGTTCTTAGACAGTTAACAACCACAAACTATATTGATACCAAGTTCGGGAACCTTCTCAGATTATTTTAACAGCCTATAACCAGCACGGTGTGTTGTCATTCGCTGGGTGGACATCGGCACCATTTGTAGCAAGGATGCACTCCCTTGTAAGAGCAATGTCAAGAACAGAGCTATCTTGATCCTCTCGCACAGATGCATAATCGCAAGTACAGCCACAGCAATTGTTGCATACCCCAATCAAAATGGCCTACCGACTCCCAATCAATCGAACGACATTCTGATACTAGTCTTGCTTCAACGGTAGACTTTTAGGAGAATGTTCTACACCACGGCCGTCTAGCAGAGACGTGACTAGCTGGAGGATCTTGCTTGCGGGACAGGACGGTCACATGGGCTCATCAGATTTTGAAGTCGGAAGTGTAATGGGGGTGATAAATCTTGTCTCTTTATGACTTTTACAGCCAAGTTTCGGGCTCCAGCAAATTTTCCATCGTCCAGCTGTTATTGTAAGAACGGAAGAATGTGGTGGAAGATATAAACAAGGCTTGGAGATAACGACAAGGTTGGTCATATCAGAACGAAGCTGAGAAGCTTGCTAAAGACACCCACCAGTCCAAGATGACGGGGCCCTTTAAGGGCGAGGACATCGGTATTATCTTGCCTGTATAGCCTGTTTTCCTCACCAATCAAGCTCGTTGATCTAGCCCCATTTTCATGGTCACTTCCGCTCTCTACGCTAGGTGGTCATTTTGAAATCATGCGCCAATAGCACAGGCCCTGACTCAATACTAATGCGGTATTGGCTACATCAGATCAATGACCTTGGAAGGTACAACTACTATCGTGCATGACGAACGAGCGACGCATATTTCCATCCGAGGGTCTGCCTAACGGAAGAGGGATACCGTATGTTTTTACAGAATTCGGTAGCGCGCGCCACGAAAACCATTATTGATCTAAGCAAATGATAGCATATAAGAGGGCAGGTAAGGCTGGATTGTCTGCATAGCCGGGTTATATCCGAGTGAACAAATAACAGATAAGTATTTTCTTGGCGCACACTACCAAATTTCATAAACATGCACGTGACTAACTTCAACCGAATATTCAAATGGCACGGATGAAGGAGTGGCTTCTATTAAAACCCGGCAGAGTCTAACTAGAACCTTGTGTGACGAGAAATGGGAAGTCAATACTCTAATAACTCGGTGATAGGCAGCATATTTCCTATGTTAACCAGAGAATAAGAGTATATTGCAGCAGTTGGAGTAAGTACATTAATACATCCATAGTGTGGGTTTTGGTGTGGTTCTGTTCTAGTGAGAAGTGGTTTCTGAGTGCTGGTAAAGCAATGCATGTCTGATCTGACCCGGAAGTACCTCGAGGTACGTACCTCGAGGTTAAGGCCAAGGACGGGCGAATACGAACGCGAGCAAGCCCAACAGCCAACTAATGAATCTGCACTCGCCTATTCGCCAGTTAGGAGTCAAGCAGGCATGTGGCGGAGGGACTTTATTCCGTCTGGTGGCCGAATCACCATTGCAGCGAATTTATCGATTAATCAGAAATGGGATGACTTTAGGGTAGCTTTACCCAAAAGCCAAAACTTGAATATAACAACGTCAATCTCTAAGATGCAAATAATTGATCGAGCGGTAATCGAATTACTTGCTCTCATTCGAGAATTACTTACAGCCATGTGAGTATCGCAGGGGAGCTTAAACGGCTCAAAACAATATTTAGGAAGAATCATAAACAGAAAGAAATAAAATCACAATGCAGCATCACATCCCAAACGGAGTCCAACATTACCAGGATATTGTGAGGATATAATGGAGCACCCGACGCACTAAACTTTTGGGGACGACTACCGTGGGTAAAGCTGAGTCGGCCAATCAGGATATCCCTCGTCGACGTCTAAAATCAACCTACATCGATCTTATTGGCTAGAGCGGGCTCGAGCTGGGAGGCACGTACCTATTGGCCAGCCACCAACCCGTTTGTGGGCAAGAAAAACTGATAAGGCCGATAAGGAAACGTCGCTTACCCTCCGAGCTGTCAACCTCCAGATGACTTCGGCCTGTAGCATCCTAATGGGTAAATGACAACGTGCAATCGGCTCTTGGATTTTTGCAATCAATCTTTTACAACTGACTATGAAAATGGCAGCAAATGCAGGTACGGACATGAAACTGTAGTTGACGTAAAGCCTAAAAACGTCAAAATCCTCATTGGGCTACGTCAAGGCTATCAAGCTGTATAGTAGAGGCGCTGTGTCGTGTCGTTGAAATGCAAAAGAAAGTGTATTGGTATTTGTTCAATACTTGAGAAACGGCTCTGCCATCAATAGTTGGCGCCTCACCAACTTTCTGGTCTGATCATATCTGCTCGACCCATCCTGAATGACTCATCCTCAACCCACTGATCATGATAACAATTTGTAACGTTCCTCGGGCGCCGACCTAAGCTCAAATGATCTACCGTTTCTACTTCGATGAGACATAGTGAAGCTATCAGAGCCAAAGTGAACAAAAGCAATGTCAGAAATAAGATCCCTTGATATCATCGGAGGCGGCGCATCAGGTTAGCTATTCTCAATTCTGGTTCTATCACTACAAGCCTGACCAAAACAGGGACTGCAGCCGCCGCGGTGCTCAAAGCTGAAGATTACTTCGAGAACATCCGAGTTCTTGAGAGAAAAGGGGGCTCCCGGTGGAATATGGTATTCAATCTGACTTAAGAAACACAAGCTTCTCATGTACTGATACTGGAACTCAAACCCCATATATTGTTTCTGGAGCTCTGCCTCCAAAGGTCAACCCGTGACTCGACATATCTAGTAAGTAGACTACACCAGATAGTCTTTAGGAAATGAAGAGATCTTCGTTCATTTCGACTAAATTAATTCGACGTGAAAAAAAGTATCGCTATATCGGAGGATTGTAAGTGAAGCTGTGGTAGATAACCCCTGTAGCTATGGCGAGACCATGACTTACATTATTATGAGAGTGCAACAAACATAGCAGGTATCCAGGCATACTAAGTGACTTGAAAAGCTAATGGTATTGATCCAGATCACGCACAACTTCAGCTTCTATTTTGTCAAATTCACTGTCGCTGAGAAATAGAACTACTCTAACCCTCTGATTTTTAAAAAGTCCCATGTACTAATAGCTAGGTAGTATGAACCCAGGGTATATCCTCAGGAGTAAAGCCGTCGATAGTTATTCCATTTCCAAAACTTGCAAACTTTTGCGCGTCATCCTCATACCTTATGTCATAGTCCTCCCATCGTACTATTTCCGTAGCGGCGTAGTAGTGAAGTATTGTCCCTGGCCAGGGAACTATGACCTTTCCGTTAGGGAGCTTATCTGTGCGAAACCGATTTAGTCCCACTTATGTGAATACATAGTAACGTAAGTGATGACTTACACCATGATGAACATGGCCCTGCCCAGACCATCTCGTGCATACGTGATTGAACCCACTGATTGAAAGCGTCTTGGGCTGATTGCTTGATGCAGACGGACTTTAAGCAATCCTTCTGTAATCTATCAATCACTCTCATAATGTAGTCGCTCGCTCGCTGGATGCCTGGGTATGCTGAGCCGTTTACTGGACAGATGGGTGGATTGAAAACTTGATACCAGAGTTTTAGCACGGACGGGTAAAGGATGCCCTTAGTCAGTTGACGTACCGAAGAAGTTGGGGAAGCCTGCGACTGTTGCTGCCAAGTAGCTTTCATAGCCACCCTCAATTGACCACAGTTGCGACAAATTAGCTGTCCCTCGCCCTTTGATTGGAAACCTCGGCGTATATGGCTCGAAGCCCGTACCACAGATAATCATGTCATAAGTACGCCGTTCGCCATCAGCCGTGATGATAGCATCTCCTTCCACTCGCGTGATGGAGGTAGAGATCAACTCGACATTTGGCTGGTTAAGAGCCTCCATGTACATGTCAGCAGGCGTGAAGCGGCGACAACCTGCTTTATAATTAGTCGGAAGGAGGGCTTTCAGATCGTGTGGATCATTAATCCTCTTGATCATATGTTGTTTTGCGGTCTGTGTGAATGCTTCTGCGGCGTTTGACTTGGACCAGAGGCCTTGAAAGCTACGGGCTAGCTTTCGTTCTAGCTGCAGGCGGAATTGAAGGTAGGATTCCGGCTCTATTTCAAATTTCTCAATCGTATCTTTGGAATCTGTCAACGTGTTAGGGATCGTTAAATCTATGTACTAGAGCAAACAGTGCTCACAGATGACCTGCGCTTCTCCATTTTGAGAAAAGACATGGGGGACCAGATATGTTGGTCCACGAATAAAGTTGCCAACAGATTTTGCAGCTGGTAACGTTAGCAAAACTCAGGAACTTGACAATCATACGTTTACCTTTACTTAAGCTAGCCAAACACTGGGTTGAGCTGGCTCCATTTCCTATCACGGCTATATCCTTACCACCATAGTCTAAGTCATGTGGCCAGTTCGCTGTGTGTATCACAGGACCCGGGAAAGTAGTTAGCCCTTCTATATCTGGCAGCTTCCAGTTGTTCAGCCTTCCTGTGGCAAGAATAAAGACATCGCATCTAACAGTGATCTCATCGTCAGAAATACCGTTTCTTTGCAGAACAACATTCCATTCTGAATTTTCGTCGTCCCAGCTTGCCCCGATGCATGTTGTACTGAATTGAATATATTGGCGAAGATTGAACTTGGTCACCGTTGATTTGAGATACTCCAGGATCTCAGCTGCCCCTGCGTATAGGCGGCTCCATCGGGGATTCGGGTTCCAGCTGTATTGGTAGGCGTGGGAAGGAATGTCACATGAGCATCTAATATGTCAGCGACTACCCATATATAGTCAGTACTCTATGGGATACCCACCCTGGGTATTTGTTCTCAGCCCAAGTCCCCCCTTCTTCATTGTTCCTCTCGTAAGCAGTGATTTGCACGTTTTGTAATCGTGTGGTTGCGTCTTTCAAGCACTGGATACCAGAGATCCTGTGGAATTTAGTTGCCAAACAAAGTTCTACTGAAGTCACCCTTACCCAGCGCCTATAATAATAATGCGAATAGGCTTTGGCATAAACGCCGTGGGGGTTGGCTCCATGTTAGAAAGATTATTACGCATCTCAGCTTTGTATCAGCGGTATAAGAATGAAAGTAGAGTAGGTAAAGGCGTGGGAAAGGCGGAAATGTGAGTAGGTAGCTGCGGGAATGAGATAATGACTGCTGGTAGAGAAATATGCCTTTTCTCGTCCCGTGATTAATTTAATGATGTTATTCATAAGCCTGAGTCATTGACGACAGGATAAACTAAAAAAAAGTCACCGTAACTGAGACAATAGGGTATTTTTTCCACGTATATAGACACGATTGGAGATCTAACATGACTAGGAGGGACGCTATTCTGTGGTTTGGCACATTTGAGCAATTTGTTTCATTGATAAGGAATGTCATCTATGGTATTACAGACCAGTAACCGGCATTAGCTACGTAGTTGTTGGTGTGTATCTCAGTTTCTTTCGTCACACCTGCCGTTTGTGCATTGATAAGGCTCGATTTACTGCCCTTCTGTCTCACATTTGCCGCGTTTACAAGATCTAAGATGTCACTATGCATGTGATGGCTTTTGTAGGAATCTATATGTGTAAGCCATTCGTCAAATCTGGACATGTCTCACTTTCTGCCAAGTTTGCAAAAGGCGAAACGCAACGATGCATGAATATGGCTGCGTAATGGCGTTTCTATGCACATGCCATTCGTTGGGTACGGAGTACAGACTGAGACAACTCCATTATATATGTGTCAGATGATCAATTGTCTTAAACAGGATCATTAGTTATCGCAGATACGAAGTACACAGCAGGCAGCAAAAATTTCCCCTCAGCGTAAATTTCCATTCACTGCTCAGTTATGCCTCTGGTGCATTTGAATTCCAATCCTTTCCTGTGATTCCATAGGAGCGAAAGCTGGTACGTCAATACGCAACCATGGGGGCATTATGTGAGTAGCCCGGTAGGACTAGGTATCATCACCAGTCGATACATTCCTTAATAGTGATCAATCGCTCGGATGATCTCATCCCAGGAAGACGATATGAAGTAAGGCATTCATGGGGCAGCTATGGCGTTCATGTAACACTAGTTCTGAAGCCAAGGTAGTTAGTCAATGTGTCTTTAAATCGGGCTACAATCGGAAAGACATGCATGAATAACATCGGGAAATGTGCAAATTCAGATAAAGACATGGCTTCCCTGCATAAATTGAAGCGTTCATATCAACCATAAGCACAATTCCACTATTGAAAAAAATAACCTACAGCTATTCGATCAATCATGAATCAACACCTCAGTGAAGCTTCGGGTGACGTCTGTCCCACCGAACCTGCTATATGGCAAAGACTACAGGACTCCGCTTCCAAGCATGCTGATAGGCTTGCTGTAGTTAGCCTTCATCAGCCACCAGATCTCTACAACATCGCCACAAATGCATCCAAGAATGACTACTTACGGTGGTCATATGCGGAGCTCCAAATGGCTGTCGATAGATTTGCCTCTTCTCTTTGGCGTCTAGGTGCGAGACCCGGAACCGCACTGGCAACGATCTTGGACAACCGTGTCGAGTTCTTCATTACCTCTTGGGCTGCTCATAAGCTTGGCTGTCCCCTGGTGCCCATCAACCCAAGAACGCTAGCTCACCCTGATGAAGCAGAGTATATGCTTAGAAAGGCAGGAGTGGCTATTGTTGTTGTACAAGATGCGGACAAGGGACAACTACTGAAGTCCTCGTACAAAGTCAACATTTTTATCACGGGTACACCATTGGACGAATCTTGGACTCCATTCTCAGCCTTGTTTGACTACGAACCCGAACCCGAACTGATCAAAGAGGATGAGATAGATGAGAAGCCTGTAGTCATACTTTTCACAAGTGGGACTACCTCGAGGCCTAAGGGGGTAGGTCATACGGACACAACACTCAACGCCTTCTGTCAGAACCTTGCCCTCGGAGGAGTCTCTAACGCTAATGTGTTTTGCTCCGTCTTACCAAACAACCATGCCATGGGGTATTTCTTTTCTCTTCATTTCATGATGCATGGAGGCGCTGTCGTATTTCCGAGCCCTACTTTTGATGCTTCAGAAATGGTAAAAGCCCTTGAGGTAGAGAGGGTCACTCACACGGCATGTGTGCCTACAATACTTGCTGCCCTGGTCGAAGTCTTAGAGTCAAGAAACACCATATTTCGCTCAAGTTTGCGAGATACTTGTCTGTCTGGAGCGTTCGTAACGCCGGAGCATATCCGACAAGTCTTTACTACGCTTAAAAGCAAAGGTGTTTCAACAGGATTCGGGATGACTGAAGGAAGCCCCGTTTGGACACCCCCAAAGGACAAACTAGAAGATCTAATCATTGGAAATTTATCTGTTTCTGGTTCTGTTTCTCCAGGCGCTCATGTTCGGATTTGTGCGCCTGACTCTCGAATGCCTCTACCAGCGGGTCAGATTGGAGAAATTCATGAGACTGGACCTGGCACAATTACGTCCTACCTTGACAAGGAAGAGGCTGTCGACCAGTTCTACAAGGACGAGCAAGGTAGGACGTGGTTCATAACAGGTGATCAAGGGGTAATGTACTCAGACGGGCGAGTCAGGGTCACCGGGAGATATAAAGACATGATCATTCGGGGAGGCGAAAACATTTCCCCAGCAGTGATTGAAGCGGTCATAAGCCAGTACTATAGCGTTCAGGTATGAGACACTAATAAAGTTTAGATATGCTTACAATTGAGTAACTAACTTGCCTCTAGGGTTATGTGGTCGGTGCACCTGACGATATTGCAGGAGAAGTTCCGGTCCTTGTACTCCCAGACAAAGCGGCTGAGCTTTCATCAATTATTGGTGATTTGGTCCGCCGCCGTCTTGGTCCAATATTTGTGCCAGACCGCATTTTGACGCTTAGTGAGCTTGGGATTGAAAGCGTTCCTGTAACGTCATCCGCCAAAGTCCAAAAATCAAGGCTTTCGTCGATAGTTTGCGAGTTCCTTACCCGTGAGGCAAAGGACCTGGAACCAAACTCCCAGTCTCAACTTCGAAACCAAGTATTTGCCGCTTACTCGAAAGCTACAAGCATCCCGACTGACAAACTGGATGCAACAACAGAGATATCTCATTTTGCAGATAGTATCGCCCTTATGAGAGTTAGAGCCTACCTGCGAAAGTGGACAGGCTTATCCTTGACTACAAAAGAAATGTCGGAGCAGTCAACTATCCGATCCCAGATTAAGCTACTTCAACAACAACAGACTCCTCACCGAGAAGAAGATTCAGCAGGCGAGCTGGTTTTTACCGGACCCCCCAGCTTGGATGAACTCGAGGTACTAGCAGGAGGTGTCGCAGAGGCCCAAGATATGATCTCAAAGGCGTCCAAGGTGCTGAAGACAAAAGGCTTCGATTGGTCTCAAGTATCAGCTGTCATTCCCATGAATGATTCTTTGCAGGTTATGCTAGACACTGGTTTTTTTGATACTTGTAACTTTTCCATTGCCGTTTGGACACATTCATCGAGCGTTCAGGTTCGCGAGAAGTCTCAATACGATGAGTCGCATAATGCTAATGGCTTTAGGATCTTCGTACGGCACTACAGAGAACCCTGCCGCATCACCCAACACTTACGTCTTTCGTGGTTGTCGACAGCAAGAACAAGGCTCACTTCGTGACACCTCAAGTCCAAAATCACCAGTGGAATTCTTACCTGATTGACCATGGATCAGTCGATACTATAGATCAATTTCAACAATTGGCTGTCGACTTTCGCCAACCCAACCTGTCACGCAGGCCGGGGCCGCTGTTTTCCTGCCTTCTCACCAAGATTAAAGAGACTAACTCGGCTGGCATGCTACTTTATGGTGAGTGCAGCCATTCCTCCATTTAAGAAGTTCTATTGTACTAACAATATTATGAAGTGCATCATGTGGTACAAGATGCATCATCATTGCGACTCTTCTTTGATGACCTGGATCAATCAATCAAGAACCCCCGTGGAAGACTCATCCCGCACACAGACTTCAAAGCCTGGGCAGATTCTTACCACTATCTAAAAGATTCACCAGTTGCAACAAAAAATGTGAATTTCCACGTGCAGCGATTGTCTGATCTGTACAAATACAAAGCGGCCGTGTATCCTCCAGCAAAGGTTCCTCGACAAATCATCACTGAGAGCCCCGATGGGTTAGATCATGGCTTCGACGCACCTGGTCTGATACAAGTCAAGAAGCAGAATCCTAAAATTTTAGCAGCTGTGGTGCTCAAAGCAGCAATGGCCCTGGTCAATGTACAGCGTACACGACTTAGTCATTCCATCTTCTTCAACATAGAGGCTGGCAGAGATCAGTTTCCTTTTCTACCAAAAGCGCTACGGGACTTGAAACCAGAAACATTCGAATCGTCAGATGTGAATGGACCACTTTTGGAATATGTCTGCAACCTCATAGAGGTGCCGCGCGATGAGACTGCAATGGCGTTTCTTGATCGCTTACAGAACGACCAAACCGAACTGACAAAGAATGCGCACGCCCCGATGAAGCGCATAATGGAGGAACTTAATGCTCAAGGCAATGGTAGCGGTGATATCTTCTTGGATGCTACAAGTACTCAATTCCTTACCTGGGTTCCGGGCTTGCTTGGCGAGTATGAAAAGCTACAGGTAGGAAAGATAGGAATTAGATGTTCAGCAGGGCTTGTTATTATTGCTTCAATAGGGGGACCATCCTCTACAACCTATATGCTATCTATGCGATGGGACGTTGCAAACTACTCGCGTCAGGAAACGAATGCGTTTATGCAAGATCTCCAGTCAGCCATTCTATGGCTTACTACGACTTCAAATCTGGATCGCCCTGTACGAGAATACCTCAAGGAGATTATGAAGAACTAAAAGTACTAGTTTTAGGATAACCTTTTTCCATCAATTTTATCACAATTATTTATGCTAAGTCGCCGTTTGGAGATTTATTTGCACATGATTCAAAGCCATTCTTTGCCCGTTACATGTCGATTCGGATACAAGAAATTCAACCGAGTCAGTTAAATCAGTTTTTAGGGGCTTTGGTTACAATGGTATATAACTCTTAGCTTACATACTGCTACAGCTGGGAGGCGTTGCGTCGAATGTTCCTTAATTTATTCCAGATGCAAAGGTGAATTTCGAGCCTCAACAGTGTTAACTCAGTGTTCACATCATTTACTTTTAGCAATAGGGGAGAAACGTTCAACTATGCAGACTATCAAATAGTATACTGACTGGATTCATCGATTACTGATGAATTGTTGAAGGTCTAGGACATTCTAAAAACATTTGATAGACTCCATAACACAATCCAACGTCTCATCTCGAACAAAATGCGGATGGCTCTTATAATCGCCGCAAGAACACTTTGTCGATCTCTCAAGATCGAGAATAGCTTTCTGCAGCGCGTTGAGACTGAATCCAGAATATGGCATGGTTGGTGGTGGCTTCAGGCCACATAAAAAGAGGTTCCTCTCCATAAAGCCCAGCTGAGTGTACTCGCATTTTCCGCCGCAAGTTTGTCGCTTGCAGGCACATCGACCTGATCAAGAAACCTCACCTAACAGATAACAGAGCATATCTTCAGCATTTCTATTGTCCTAGTTCGTAGGTTCCTCCAAAATTTGGTTCGCCAATACAAATTCCAGCTACCAACAGAGTTCTGCTTTTAGTCATGATCAACAAACCTCTGACTCCGAGGCGGCAGATTTTGACTTCAGCATAACCCATAGGCGGTAAATAGCGCACGGTGTTCTCGTTCTCACATGTCTCAGGGCCGCACTGATGCATATGCAGATAAGCCTACATCCTCCAGTAACAAACCAAGGCCGTGTAAAATCCAAGGTCAGCTCGCATGATCCCTGTCGCTGAGAGTTAGATCATCGCCGCCACAAAGAGGGGTTCAGGCAATGTTCCAGTTTATATAATTCTAGTCCCACACGCTCACGACGTTCCAATGTCTTTCTTCTTTATCAAAAAGAAAAGAATTTACTGAAATGTTTCTTGAGCAACTTACATTCAACTATTGGTGGGCTGTGGCCATTGTCGCTGGCTATATTGCCTCTTCTATCATATCATGGTACCACCTACGCCATGTCCCAGGACCTTTCTTAGCCAAGTTTTCATATTTGTGGCTTGCTCGATTGGCACTCAGCGGGAAACAATATGAGACTCATCTCACAATCAACAAGAAATATGGCCCAATAGTCAGGGTCGGTCCGAACGAGGTTTTCACCGATGATCTGGAGCTATTGCGCAAAATCAACGGCACAAAAAGCTTATATGCCAAAGGAGCTTCATACAGCGGTTCACGATTGAATCCCTATTATGAATCTCTTTTCATGATGAGGGATCCTGTTGCCCATGACAAGATGAAAGCAAAGCTCATCTATGGTTACAGTGGGAAAGACACAATGGGCCCAGAAGCTGCCATTGATGAGCAAATCATGAACCTTATCCGTCTCATCCAGGACAAGTATGTGTCCAAACCTGGAGAGTTCTGCCCACTTCAATGGTCCAAAACTGCAGGCCTTTTTACCTTGGATGTTATCTCTCGCCTTGCGCTAGGTCAGGAATTTGGCTGTTTGAGCAGCGATAAGGACATCCACTGTTTCTTCGATACGCTAAAGGGCTATCTACCTATTGTTGCGTTAACAACAGACGTCCCATGGCTTCGAAATATAGCCTTCTCTCGTATCTTTCTCAGGCTGTTTGGTCCGAGCATCAGGGACCAAAAAGGAATAGGGAAACTGATGGGCCTTGCCCACAAGGTTGTTGATGAGTTCTACGACGGTGATGGTGAAGTCAAACGGGATATGCTTGTAAGCCCCCTTTCGCCACTAATTCTTAGATTTGTGAGCTGTACTGAGAATTTCTGGAGAGTTCTTTCAAGAACCACGGGTTGAGCAAAGAAGAATGCGAGATTGAGTCAATCTTCATGTTTGTCGCAGGATCAGATACTACGGCATCTGTCATCAGAGCAGGCATGCTTCACATCCTCGCAACACCTCATGTCTATTGTCGCTTAAAGCAAGAAATCGCAAACACTATCCGTGAAAGATCTATTTCGAAACCAATCAGCAATGCAGACTCCCTATCTCGGCCATATATACAGGTAGGTAACATTAATTATGGATCAAAGCTTGACTGACAACATTAACAGGCTGTTGTATACGAATGTCTTCGAATTCGCTCAGTCTCGACGAATATGAGTTTCAAACAAGTTCCAACTGGCGGTGAAGTCTACAACGGAAATTTTCTCCCCGCGGGTACCAACATAGGCATTAACTTCTCAGGCCTTCTTCGCTCAGAAACCTTGTTTGGCAAAGATGCTCATATCTTCAGACCAGAAAGATTCACCGAGGTCGATGACGAGACAAGCGCTAGGCTGAAGCGAGACGTTGAATTGACATTTGGGCTTGGGAGATGGAGTTGTTTGGGAAAGCCAATCGCGTTGATGGAGCTAAATAAAGTCTTCTTTGAGGTATGTACCGAGCCAATGGAGTTTTTAGATGCTAACAAGAATCATAGCTCTTTCGTCACTTCGACTTCCAGCTGGCCGAACCACAAAAGGCAATGGAATCTGACAGCTATATGATGTTCCGTGACAAGGGGTTGATTCTTAAAGTTTCCGAGTCGGATATTAGAGATCTCGAAACAACGAAAGACGAGATGTAGTGATGAGCAGGACAGCAGGTCTGTACTCTTCTTATTGGAAATGGAAAAAGACTCACAATCAGTCAGTGTGACCAGCACAACCAAATGCCCTCATCCCCTAGTAGATTTTGTCACATACAAATCTCAGAAACTAATGTCACCGTTCCGATTGGGCAATAAAGGACATGGAGCTGAAGACCGGGCAAAAAGGTAAATGTCAAGATTGGGATTCGAACCCAAGAATCTTTCGATACTGCAAAGCCTAGGTAACCAGGCAAGATTATATCTTGAGTGCAGCGCCTTAGACCACTCGGCCATCTTGACAACTTGTAGTGTTGCTATGTGCACTGTGTCCTTTTCCATAACCATAATAGTTTCAGACAATTCTCATTACTGATTGTATCTTGATAAGCTACATCCACGATTTTTATAAGTAACCTTTTGTTAAGTTAATGGCTTCGAATTGTCTCGCTGGCATCGGCACCTACAAATGGAACTCCGACTCGGGTGCGGTAAGATAAAAGCGTGAAATTAATTTGCAGCTCAACCAGCATCATCTACTCCTTCACTTCCCATCTCCACCAAGCCCATGGCACTACTATATCCTGCCCGGCGCCCTACCGTCTTATCGATTTCAAGCTGCTAAGCAGTCGGAGACCAGTCTGACCCTACTTTTCTCCGACAGTGTAAATGTTATTATCCCAGGACCAGACATCATCCGGACTAAAGACCATGTGCCCACTGCCATCACCATCCGGGCTGGATGGCATTGGTAAATGTCGTACTCTGATGTGATGGGGTCTAAATCGATCATCCAGAGCTTTAATCCTCTGTAAATCATCTTCAAGATTATGTCGCGCGTTTTCCTCTAGACATTCTGGTGCCACGACTGTGCACTGCACCCAAACTCGGCTAAAGCACCACTCTTCCGCCTTTCTTTGCCGTTTATTTTCCAATGCCCTGTTCAAAAGATTCTCCAATTGATATTCATTTTCGGTAGTGAAGAAGCGTTCGGTTTTTGGTTCGTCAGTTAACCACCATGGTAATGTCCACAATAGACTTTTGAGACGAGGCGCAAAGTATTGAGAGCGTCGATCTTCTAAACCATAACGTAGCGGGTCGCTGAAAGATGGTAAAGCCACGTTACAAAGTGCCAGGTGCTCCAGGCGTGGAAATCCTCTCAAATCGAGATCCTCAATCTCCTTTTTGAATTTTGCGTGGATACGAAGATGAGTGAGCGATTGCTTTTGACTATCTAAGATCTGTTGTGGACGCAGTGTTCTGCTGGTGAAGGATAAATTCAATTGCAAGGCAAGTCGTTCGAGTCTTTTCGGCCAAGCAACCAAGGCGGTAAGCACCTCAGCATTATGGATGGCATCGGTGAGTAGTCTCTTGATAGGACCTGTACCTGCATGCTTCTTTATAAGAAAAGAGTGATGTTAGTCATTGCCGTCCGTCGATAACAAACCTATCCAGCATGTCGTCTAGGAAGACTTACTCGAAGCTGACTAAGGAATCCCCTTTGTCGTATCGTGTGTAGCGATTCCAGTTCATGATCCAACAAAGGATTAGTAGTGTTAGAAAGGTCAAGTGTTTCGAACTGAAAGAGGGGCGTGTAATCTGACCCAAGGCTAGCAATTTGATCAAACACTACCGTGTGATTCACGCGGCCCGTGATGTAAAGCCTCCTGAGTTTGGTCATATAAGAGAGTGACAGTACGAAAACAGGCGTTTGCTCTGTGACACCAGTCACGTTGACTTGAAAGTCCCGTACGTTGGTCAATTGGCCATAGAGGTAATTGAGCAGCGACTCTGGCGGAAACATATTGTCGATCCCATCGTCGCTCATGCTGTCTTCGCTGTCTTCGCTGGAATCCTGATCATCATTTTCAAAGTCAAAGTCAAAGTCATCGATGGTCTCTTCTCTGTAGTTGAAGCACAACGATGTGCAATGTTGCCCAAAGTCCGGCCTGTCTCGCAAGAGGGTAAAAAGCTTGTTGAGACTGTGAGGTTCCTGCAACTCAGGCCTAGAGCTTAGATCCCGCTGTGTGAGATGTCTCCCTGTAAGCTTAGTCTGAGTGAAAATTAAACTTCGAAAAAGAAAGGGCGTGGAAAGACGGTTGAAGCGCCTGGATACAAGGCAGAGGGCATGTGCTGTCTGTAGCTCGGTTCTCAACGAGGGTTGGGACTCGTCGTCAATTTGTAGTGGTAATGCTTTTGCTGCGGTTGCGTAAGAACAGATTTGAGAAAGGATCTCATCAGGCAAGTGATAGATACGGCTGCTGTCTACTTGGTAGGTGGCGTCTGCTCGTTGCGTAGGACAAGCGCTGCCAGCAACCGGTTTGTTCTCAAAATGAGACATTTTGTAAGGCTGGCAAGGTGAGTATCGATTGGTTTGCAAAACAAAGTATATCGTTGTTTTGAGGAAACGTTGCTTAAGTAGTACAATAAGCACTAAGCAAGGGTTGATACCAAACGATTGGTTGTAATTTCGTAAGAGGGGCATGACCCTTGTCAGCCGATAGTCGGTAACGCATCAGTTGGACTGAGCTTTTTGGCGGCATATCTATAGGGTAACTTAGTACTTGGCAATGTTCAGCTGTCTTTCTGTGCCAGGCCATCTTGTCGAAACAATCGCCATCATACAAACATTCTCACAAGTTCTTCATTTCCGACCCGCCCAGCCGCTTATCGCGAAAAGTTCTGCCCATGGGCTCATACACATCTCAGTTGTCTGATTACATTGAAGGCTGGCTAAGTACCTGCATTGACAATCATACCAGCGATCAGAAAAGCGAGGCGCACATTTTCACCTGGAACGGTACATCAACGCCATCGTCTTCGGATGCATATGAATCAACGCCAACACCCAGCGGGAAGGACGCAACAAAGAAACTGAGACGAGATGCCAGCCCCTTCGATACAAACACAGACAATATCCACGATAACCAGTTCCATGATGAGACTGCAACTGGGCCGCCACGGAAATGGCAAATGAGCATTCCCTCTCGACCATTTTCCAATCCTCCAACACTACCGCCCTCATCTTCCGCATCAGGCACCTCGAACCTTTCACGATCATCAAGCCCGGCGAAGCGCTCTACACTCAAACTACTCCAGAAGCCCGTTCGTTTCATTGCGATGAAAAAATCTCATTTGCCAAAACACATACACAAGACATATAATAGGATATTCAGCACTGTGTATGGAAACAACTTCATTCCCAATGCAGTACAAGAAGAGCTAACGAACAGCGATGAAGATATCTTGCCGCAGTGGTTCTTTGAACATTCCAGTACTGGAACACCAGAATATAGTAAAGAACTTGTCGCTTTGAAGGAGATCCAAGATGCTGCGATTTCACGTCAGACACAAGGTGCTTCAGAGTCAGCCTGGAACGTTGACGTCCACGGGCCGTTACCCAAACTCGCTTTCAAGCCCTTTCCAGAACTAAAACGCGAGATCATCACACACGCAAACATCAGCAAGCCCTTCGTCCTTGATGTGCAGACTGATTCGTACTATAACATGATAAAGTCTAAGATGATTGGCTGGCGATTTACAGTGTTGCCCTTGTAAACGACACAATAATATATAAGTAAGATATTTAACAGCCTCCCATACAATAAACGCTCTATCAATCAGACGATATACAGACCTATTAAGAATAACTTAATTGCAGTATCGATTAAGGTAAAAGTTGTGAGCGGATTAGTTAAAGAAGTAAGAGTGCAGTTAGGACTTTAGATAGCAGTATGGCATTAACGGATAAGTTTACTTTGTAAAAGTGAGAAAGAGATTATTATAGTGCCACTTATCATAGTTATGGAATATGAGTGGAAACTAATGCTTGCCGTTAATTGAAGGGATGTAATTGTAAGTTCTGTATTTATTATATAAGGTTGATAATACTAATGGTTATAGGATATTGCCAAGGATATAAGGATCGGCAATATAAGGGATTTGTTAAGATTATATTGCATTATTGCAGTCTTAAGAGAATTAGCTATTTTGATAAAGTCAGACTATCTTGCTTGGTTGGACAGATGGCTTGGACTTGCGCCCCCTTTGGCTACTGTCACAGAATCGTAGAGGTATTGGATCGGCTGGCGGTGATGGAAATTACTTGTGCAAGCTGATTTTGCAACGCTGGCGCTTATCTCATGGAGTGTTACGAGGAAAAAAAAAAAAAAAGGTCCGGCATACCGAGTCATGATACCGATAGGGACAGCTGGCTTGGACAAGATTTCAGCGATATGAGGAATTAGAAGCGATAAAGAGCCTATCGTTGCAGCTGTGAATGGCCAATGTTTTGGAGGCGGTGTTGATATGATGACAAACTCGGATCTCGTTAGCCTCCAAATGTTGGATTGCCCACCTACCCAGTCTTGGCTTTCATGTAGTATCGGTGCGATAAGTCTCTCGGAGTAGAATGGGGCTGGTGGCCGAAATGACAGCGGAGAAGTCCCCTGTACTCTGTACTCCGAAGGTTCCAGCTCCGAAAGTTATAATCAATCGGGGTGAAATGGGGATCCAGGTAGTTTCATTCAGTCTCTGTAGCCAATACTATAGCAAGGTTCTCATTTCCTATCACAAGTCGTTCCCCCATTCGGTCACAGGGAGTCCTCAAGGACTGATTTTATTGACGCTTTTCAACAAGACGAGCACTAGGCTATGTCCTCGGGATAATGTGGGTACTAATGTATCGCCGAAAGAACTTGTGGGAGCATTTTAGAAGACCTTCCTCGATGTCTAATTGTGTATATATATTAGAAACCGCCAGAGGGTGAATCCGTTGTTTCAACATGAACTCAACAACCAGTATCATTCGCCGTTTCTCAACTTATGCCCAACCTTCACAAGCCTTTTCGAGACTGTATCGCACAAAAATGGCACCAACGGTGGATCTTGCTGAGTATCTCTGGATGCGACTTGCCCAGCTCAACGTTGGTTCCGTCCATGGAGTTCCGGGAGACTACAACCTCACTCTGTTGGACTACATAAAGTCGACAGGAATCGTCTGGGTCGGCAACGCTAACGAATTAAATTCTGGCTACGCTGCCGACGGATATGCAAGGATTAAAGGTATCGGAGCCCTTGTTACATCGTTCGGCCCAGGAGAACTTTCAGCTATTAATGCAATCGGCGGCGCGTATGCCGAGAAAGCCCCGGTTGTGCATATCGTTGGGACACCTCCAGTAGCTTCTCAGCAAGCTGGGGATTGCTTACATCACTCCTTGGGTGATGGGAATTTCAGAGCATTTGCCGATATGTACAAAACTATCACTGTTGCCCAGGCAAACCTTACGGATCCGTCAACAGCTCCCCAGATGATTGACACCGCCCTGAAGGAGTGTCTTCGCCAAAGCAGGCCTGTTTACATCGAAGTACCCTCCAATATGGTCAATACCAAAGTCCCAGCTCCTAGTCTACCACTGGATCTATCTAGCACCAGCTACGATGAACGTTTTGAGGACCAAGTTGTTGATGCTCTTGTGTCGCGTATTCAGCACAGCAAGAAGCCAATGATTATGGTGGATTCTTTTGCCGCCCGTCTTGGCATTAATGCTGAGATAAACGATCTGGCTGCGCTGACGGGCATTCCTGTTTTGACAGGCCCTGGCGGCAAAGGAATTGTCAGCGAACGCTTGTCCAACTTTCATGGCGTTCACTTCGGATCCGCAGGGGTGCCGGCTCATCAGGCGTGGGCCAATTCTCGAGACTTGGTTCTTCGCTTTGGACCACTCAACTCGGAGACCAACACCTTTGGGTTTACCGCCCTCCCGGACCCTCAGGTGACGGTGACGTTTGATACACATTCGATTCACTATGAGGGTTTGGTAGCCGGCGATTGTACTCTCTCAATGACATCTGCTGCCCAAAAGCTGTTGCGAAAACTCAGGTCTCTTCCACTTCCGACACCAGAACCATACCCGTCTGAATGCCTTTCTCTTGAAACCATGCTCAAAAATCTACCCACACCGAAGAGGGATGCTATTGTGGATCAACATTCTTTCTGGCTTCTTGTCTCGAACTTCATTCGCGAGGGAGACATCGTCTTGACAGAGACTGGCACAGCTTCATACGGTGGCCAGAGCCTCGTTCTTCCAGAGAATACAACTATGATCAATTCGACAATATGGCTTTCCATTGGCTACATGCTCGCTGCTGCCCAGGGTGCTTCCTTGGCTCAAAGAGAAATGCAACGGGAGGGCACGCGGTCGTCAGGTCGAACCATCTTATTCGAAGGGGACGGAAGTCTTCAAATGACTGCGCAAAGCATAAGTGACATAATCCGAAACAGGCTCGATGTCACTATCTTTGTGCTGAACAACAGCGGTTATACTATTGAACGAATCATCCACGGTTTCGATGAGAGCTACAATGATATACAACCCTGGAGAAACCTGGAGGCGCCAAATTATTTTGGTGCCCCTAGAGATGACCCTTCGTATCCCGTCAACACTTTTTCAGCAACGAATTGGGGTGAACTTCGAACCATACTGCAGTGTCCAGAGCTTCTAGAAGGGAAGGGAATAAATATGGTAGACGTATCATTGGAGACAGCTGATGCCCCGCAGACACTTGTGTCGTTTGTTCAATATCTAGCCAAAAGGAACAGAGGCGAGGCATGACGATGTGTGTATAGGAATAGCAATCAAGAGTAGATTACTGAAAACGTGGACACGATTCACTATCTGTCAGCAGAGAATTCCACCAAGTTGGGATGTTCGGCAAGGTTCGCCCAGAAATCCATTTCAAATTCCCATAGTTGCGAATTAGCGTAAGGATTCCAAGCTTCATCCGCACTATGGCTCGGGTTCTGCGGTGGCTTAGCGGCCAATAATGAATCTAAGAGACTCTGGATAGTTCGAGTTGCGCGAGTGAAGAGAGCAAAGTTGGGCTCTCCGGCCTGGATCCAAGCCCCAGCTGTAATCTCTACAACCAAGGTACACAAAGATTGTATCATCTTGGACCGCGAGCGTGACATTGTCTCAGTGGCAACCGCGTTTAAAAGTGCTAGCGATATCATCCCCGCGGCAGGGAGCCCATATTGAGCGACCTAACAAAAGACAAGTTAGACCACGTGGTGTGGGGATGAGAGTAGGTCTTGATGTTGATACTTTGCACATACCTTCCAGATGAGACATGATCCAGAGTTGACCAGTTGGTCACGCAAGATGATAACCTCTACTGTGATTGAAAGCATTTCAGTAGCTATCTTTAATAGCTCATCTTCTGGTTCTGCTATACTTCCTTGGGATACTAAACCCAGAAGGAAATGAACGTGTAAGTAATCTAGTCTAGTCCCAGCAAGAAAGTCACGTTCGAAAGGTCCTCTCTGGCAATCCTTCAAACTGGTCGTAAGGCGGAAGTGAGCTGGAAGATCGTCCCACTGCTTATCTATTCGAAAACGAAGTTTGCTATATGATCGAAATTGAGCTACAGATGGTTAGATATTGATGGTAAGCAATAACTTACTTTTTATCTCTTTCGTCAACTGAATGGTTGCGTCTGCGGAGAAGTTGAAGAACTTCCTCCTTGAGAAACGCAAACAACGCTGAGCAACGCGTGTCGGCCGTATAGTTAATCGGTTCCAACTCAGTAGTAGCTTGGTTGTTTTCTTCACCACCGCCCCATGTATCGAAGAGACGGGTAGAAGTATGGTCTGTGGCATCATGACCGATCCCCCATACATCCTCTAGATTGTCTGGAATCTTGAAATAACAATAGTCGATCACTATTCGCGGTTGGCGTCCAAGGAAGACAGCCAAACTTTTGTCGGCAGCATAGATACGAGCGAAACAAGCCTTTCGTAGCTCGGCGACGAAGGGCGGGATGTCGTTTCCTTCGACTCTCTCGTGGTAGCCCAAAGCAAACAGGGAGCTGGCCACGTCTCCAATTCTCCTCCAGGAGTGATAACCTGAGAACATTGGCTTAACGTAATGCTTTCAAACGGAGAGCTTAGGGTTAGGTTAGTAAAAAAGCAATACTCACTCTGATCGCCGTCCACTTGTGAGTGAACGATAAAGTTTTCGTACTGCAAAACGAGTTGCAGGTCATTTAAACAGTCGAGCTCAATGCATGTCTCCAAACAGCAGTCTCCTATATAAGTTAGCGTCTTGATGAGTCTATGGCGCTGCTCATGGGTGGAGTAGAGTGGTGCAAAAGACGAGATATCGTATGCTGCTCTTGCAGCAGCAACGAAAAATATACCCAAGCTCTCCCATCTTAAATTCTTGTCCAGCATTTGTGCGAGGAAGTCGCGGGAGCTCATGCCCCCATGCATAACGATAGGTTTTTGTGTATTCGCCAACAGTGCTCTAACGTACATACGGCCTGTATTTGTAGGCCGAGATCCGCCTGCGTCAATGGCGCGGTCAGAGGTCAAGAGTTGCCTCCATTGCTTCACGGACTCTAAACAGCCAGCAACGAACGGTTCAGCCAAAGGAAGGTTGGTTCCCTTGGCGAGCCATAAATCGACCAATGGCGTGATCTTGAGGATATCCATCCTATCCAAGCGAGCCAAGGCATGAATTGCTCTGTCCGTTACGACTTGGTTGTCCAAGAGGTGCATTGGCGAACCTGGCCTTGATGTCGCCGAGGCCGATGGAAGATAACTTGGATTGGCTTCATCACCTGAGAAAACTTGGTCAAAAAGAGTTGAGTGACTAGATATTCCAAGGTAACCAGGGTTCGGGTAGCGATGCGGCTGCGCTGAAGAGGTTGATGGTGCTACAGGCAAGGGGGTGTTTCCAAGTCCAGGGGAGGATGCCACGGTCTCGGCGGGCATCGGTTCACTGTGGTACAAGACAGTGTGAGCCAGCTATAAAGGACATGAACAACGGGTATATCCTGATTCAGACGTACTAAATTTCTTTACTAGAACTTCTCAATGCTCTTCTGCGGAATGGCCGCTCTCTGTACGTGCAGACTGCGTTCTGGCCTCGACTGCGACATCGGCTGCAAGTGGGCTGGCCGTGATCACAAGCTAGCTTGGATCGCCGACAAGGTTCGCAGGCGGCAAGTCTTACGCGCGTTGATAACATAAGGAATTGTTGTAAAGAAGATTTTGGGGAGGAAAACCTCTTGCTCGGGGAGAATTCCACCTACCTACTCACCGTGCCTGATGTTTGTCCGATTTGTCCGATTTGTCCGAATTTCATGACTCCACTACATGCCGAGACATTGGATCCGTTTCCTCTTTGGACCGACTTTAAAATACCCCCGTCCTGTTTCCGTCAGCTCCGTAAACCGCGCTTGAACCTTTTCCTACCTGGACAAACTCGCTGTCGTCAAAGGCAATATGGCTAGCTCTGATCCTCTGATAGCTGTCTCTCTTTGTGCCGCAATAGTTGCTATCCTGGACAGTGGAGCCGCCATCTTCCCCCTGAAAGTGTAAGTAATGTGATGCTGGTCTAGGTCTTGAAACGATTCAGCATGTAAGACGGTTGGTAGCGACCGTACCAAGCGGTTCTAAAATCGAATAGCGTAGCGACACGATGAGGTCGCTGGAATTTGATCAATTGGACAATCCTTGACTACTATCAACAGCCATCTTTTCCAATCTACACATGCAAGTAAATCATCATTTGTGGCTTTCTTTTGTGTGCTGTCAAGACCCGACACTTGCAAGTTCCTCCAGGCTTTTTGCCTCTCCACAAGTCTAACATCCTCTGCTAGGTGTCGCCTATGTATCCAGTTGGCGCGCTATCATTAGTCACGGAGCCGGAATCCGCGCACCATCGGCTGATTAACCCCGCACCAAGAAAAACTTCCAGTGGAGATGCCTTGTAAGACACTGAAGCAAAACAGGCTGTACCTAAGGAAATTCGCAACAACAGTTTCTACCCACTGGGTTCAACAATAACTTGCTACTTCTTAAAATGCAATCTCAGACAGTACTCTTGAAAGAAACAATGTGTGTGTATGTAAATACTGACCCTTCTATTCTTTAGGTGACTTGCCGTGTCAAGTCGAGTACAAGCCATATAGTTCTGATCCCTGCTCCATCGACCAATTTGTCTCTCTTCCCGTTCAGCCTTACAACACAAAGCCAGAAAGCCTTCCCAATGGCAAGGTAATCGTCGCGCAGCAGTCTGCATCAAGCTCAAAACTCTAGCGATCCATGACTATGCTTCTTCTGGCAAAATAGCATACTATCAACGATCTGGAAACGGATATTGTCGGGCAACGACTGCAACTTGATCGAAAACTCAACTTTTATGGGATCTTGCCCAGGACTGAGCAGTGGCTTGGAAGGGATGCATCAGCGTCATTATTACCGCAGCGGACGGAAAGCAACATACCTGAGGGCCCTCCAATAGATACTGTGATCGATATCTCCCAAAAGAGGGATCTGGCAAAAACTCAGGATGCATGTGCTGCATCAAGTTCATTTGACTGAAGGGAACAAGCACGACAGGAGATCTTGGTGCGTAGACGAGATATCCTTGACCGGGAAGGATGCTGAGGCCCCAGGATTGCACACAATCCGCGTGTCGAGGTAATGGCCAGCTTGGTGCGATTGAGATGGTTTCCGATTGGAGTTGTTGCTGTTCGATAGTGTTTATGGTTTCTAAGTTCTGTGTTTCTGATGTCTTGGCTTGTCAGCGCTGCTCGGCTCAACATCGTGTGTGGTGCTATGTAACTTTGGACGGTATCGTGCTACCTCATTGACCAATATGCAAGGGGGAGGCCCTGTCGGACCTGGGGATTCAATCGCGGCCCCTAGACTTCTATCGCTGGGCGCTGCGTTTGAGCAAGCAACTGTTGTGTGGTTCTTGTTCTTAATATTGTTCTTGATCATTATGTCTTTTCTCTTGAAAGTAGTATTTGAGATGGATATGAGGATGAAGAGGGGCCAGTGTTATTTAATATTCTCCAGTTTAACCTGTCTGTATGTTCTTTGCCGATCGACATCTATGAGATACTATTTGCGTAATCATTACTCGATATCTACGTGCTGCATTGCCTATATCGCTTCATTAGACAAGCGCCGACTGTTGAAGCTGAAAGCTAGGATTAACGGAGCATTTAGTCCAGATGCTCAAAAGTTGCTTCTTGACAAACGTGGTGTGATAACTCGTGAACGAATAGGAATGTTGGAATTGGCGCATGTCTCAGCCGTTTGTTTTAGAAATTACCCCATAGGCAAATCTAGATCGGATGGATCATCATCGATTTGGAAGCGGTCCATTGAACGGGCGCGCGTACTTGACATGGGAGAACGAGTATCGAGACAACGAAAGGATATTCAAGGCAGGGAGGGCCCTGGCAGCAACAACAAGATACCCTGCTTCCACGCCTGATTCTTGAGCGGCTCTCTGCGCCGATCGGAAATAAACAGATGCGCCGGAACCTTGAGCCGCCAAGCATACAGCGGGAGCATTACTGGCTTTTCCTTACTTTATCTAGGTAGCTTGTCATTATCACCAAGTCGCCTAACTTGGCTAGATAGATAGACCACAGCATGTCTCCCTGTGATTGAGCAGGCTGGAAAACTTTGAGCAACCCGAAAGAACGAGAGCCTTATTGAGATGTATGTTTATTACCTGGGCTGATAATGCAAGGGATCTGGCTTTTGTCTACTGGCACAAGCTGCCCTATGGTCAAGATACTTGGATGATGCATTGTTTACCTTACTTTTAGTAACTCTATAGTTTAATTAATATTTACAGTTTAACGTCATTGCCCTTTGTCCATAAGGCCTACTTTTACATTCTCTCTATACCAAGTAGCACACTGTTGACATATTACATGATAAACATCCCCGCCGGTGCCCCAACTGGAGACTTCACTGAGTAACCTCACCGGGATAGATTTCCATATTGTTATCGAGAACTTGTCTATCATCATTTCCAAGTTCTTCATTCATCCAAAAAGAAAAATCCAGAATGACCTCGAAACCCGTCGTCCAGCTCAAATCCTGCATGGTACGAGCTTACAAAAATGAAGACATCGCGCACCTCGCTGAAGGGGCCAACAACCCCAAAATCGAAGATGGATGCGGAACGCACTCCCACGCCCATACACGACTGAAGGCGCCGTAGAATGGACATCCGTCGCAAACAAACCGTCACCCCTTCGCGACTTCGCAATTTGTCAAACCAGCAAAGGACACGTGATTGGACGCTTGACCTGAACGCTAGAGAGGGTATTCACTATCGTATGACGGAAATCGGCTATTGGTTATCCGAAGATTACTGGCACCGAGGTATCGCCGCAGAAGTCGTCTTCGCCTTTTCCCAATGGGTGTTTGGGGAATTCAAGCACGTTCTGCGACTGGACACCGAGGTCTTTGAAGGAAATCCCGCAAGTTGTCGCGTTCTCGAGAAGGCGGACTTTGAGTTTGAAGGAAGACAGAGCTTCGATTGGGAAGTGGGGAATCATCAACCAAAGATAGGAAACGAACATAACTCCAGAATAGTGTCTTCAATACTAAATAAAAAAAATTAACGATACTATAGTTTCATTTCTCTACCCCATCATCCTTGGCAAGTGTTAGATTATCAACTTCGTCTCCGCCATCACTCCATTCACTTTCATCATCGCCATCATGGACGGCGGAAAGATTTGCGTTCTTAATCCGCTCTTCATGAGTAGTCAATGACCTGGTTCCTATAGCCCTCAATTTGTGGTTTGAAGTGAAGAAAGGATGATTCTCGGGGAGATCACGATTTTGAATCAGGTACCCCATGGGGGTATGCATGATATCAGATAACCGAGACCGATGTGCGAGCCATTCAGTCAGGAAATTCACAAGCAATTTGGCGTTCATAACACCAAAATTGGGAAGAATATGCTTCCTGTTGCAATGAATGTCATCGGTTACCACTGAATGCTCAGCCATTTCGTCAACTTCAAAACAGCTGCGTAGCTGTATATATTGATCGTAAGGAAGAAATAATCGACCGGCCATGAGACCAATCTCGATGCTCAGCCAAGACGGTATCGCAAGTTCCTTCTCCGGAGTTGGCACAGGATAGTAGGCAAGGGTACCAATATCCAAAAGAGATTTTGTAAATGGGGTCATGTACGTAAGAAGAAACGTCGTGGGTGTTTGTATGCTACGGAGCTTCGGAAGAAGGAGCTCAGCCTCCTCAGGGATGATGATCAAGGCTATTTCGACTGCAGGTCTCCAGAGCACCCATTCGACTGGTCTCTATATTTACACCATTAGTATCGTTCGTTTAAAATGAATTGCTAGAGGACGTACCATAAGACAACGAGAAGCATTAGCCTTCCGACTTTGAACTGTTCTAGAGAACTCCGCAGAGACAAGCAGTTTCGAGGAACTTCCCTTGATACCATGCTTAAGTCCGACATTAGTATCGCCGATCAACCCAAGAGCTTGGATAAAATGCAGGCTGGACAGCTCGACTTCAGACTTCTCACAAAATTGAACTAGGGCATTGTCGAGGCCAGGAAACTCAAGTGCTGTGAGATGTGTAGGGTTTTGTTTCTCACGAAGTTGGTGAACCTCAAATTCAACCTCTCTTTCCTGCTCCACCTCATCAAAAGCCGAGGAACACGCTCGCCTTTTGTATTTGGCCAAATCCGCCTCCAGTCCACGTAGTTCTTTCACAAAGCCTTTTACGTGTGTAGACCCGAGCGGTTCCAAGCTGGTTGACGATGCTCCCTGCTTTGGCCCGTAGAGCTGCTCCAGTGTCTGGCCCTCGGGTTGCTGAGTTTGTTGCAGGAGCTTGTCTCTCTTCTTTTTGTTCTGTGAGGTCTTTCTGAACTCCAATAGAGCATCTGTGCGTCTGCAAAAGTCGAACCCTTGGGCAATGTGCAAGGACATCATATTATCACTGGCCTCGCAACTTTGCTCCAGGAGCCAGTGAACAATGTCAGTAGACTTCAATGGTTGTGATGCTGCAACCACTGGGCTGTGGGCGGATCGAAGAGATAAAACACTTGTATAGACTTCTGGGGGGGCAACAAATGAGATTGACTGAGTTGTCGCGAGTTGTCTCAGTCTCATTGCAGCTATTATGGTTAGTTCGATGTGGCCTGCCGATGGTTTTATACGCTTACCTTGCACTATTTGGTCTTTTGTCGAACTAATGCCCAATGTCAAGGCTCCTTGGGCGTAGGCTGGAAGCTTCAAGTCAGTCCCGCGCGTGTGTGCCTCGTCGATATAGACTACGCATTCGCTGAGATTGTCTGCAAAGGGACTAGCCAGGAGCGGCACGGGAGACTTTTGAAAACGAGCTCGTACCATAATACGACTGTTGTTATCAAAATACACTGCGCCCTGTGCGTCGGGATAGACGTCAAGCCAGGCCGCAGCAAGCTGGTGGTTCTCCATCTCAAGGATCTGGGCACCCGCGTCTATCAATATATTGATCCCTTGGTTTCGGAGTAGTTCCAGTATCTGAATTTCATTCAGATGGCGTCCGTTTCGATCAATAGCTTGATAGCATTTTTGGTTACGTGGTTCTAGCAGATGTACCAAAACTTCAGCGTTGGTTTGTATGAGAGCGGGCAGATCGTTTTGACGAATCGTACGCGGCAGGATCTTTTTGTTGTCATTGGTTCCGCTAAAGCCTGTTGTCATGCCTTGCCGTTCCACACTCTCGGATAGCAGGGGGATGTCCCAAGCCGAAGCTTGAAATTTGAGTCCAAACTGCTTGGCGTGTTGTGGAAAGGCAAAGTTATTCATGAAATGATTGACCACATGTTTCTCAAATCTTAGATGTTCCCAGAGCATGGTGACCTGAGTTTCGTTATCCAGCTCCAACAAGTGCCAATGTTGAAGGCCTACGGGAAGGTGTTGTGAGGATGTCAAGCGTTGATAGTGTGAAGAGGGATCTTCAGAGTTGCCAATTGATTGGAGACTCTGGAGAAGTTGACACTTCGTTAAACCAGCATGGTAAAAGCTCAAACATGTAAGAACCAGCGCCGTATCCGGGTGACCGTACTCTGCGGTTTGCGAAGGTATTCCCTTAGCTTCAAATGGCACTGCAATAGGAGCTCTGTCGGGATGAAGGCCGTATTGAACGTTCCATGACTTCTTGAGACAGAGAATCAACAGCCGCTGGGGAATAAGGCCATGAAGAAGATAGAGGATCTTTCTACCAGATAGTTTATCAGCCAACGACCCGATTGCGGTTTCCCAAACGGATGTGGATAGTTGAGTAGTTGAAAGCACCAATTTGACGTCTCTTCTGGCATCCAGGCTTGCATCAGCTTTGAACTGAAGATATGAGAGCCGCCCGTGACAGATGTCATCCACTAGAAGATCGTTAAGATAATCTTCGACCTCAGGACGCAAGAGATGAATGATAGGAAAGCCCTGGTGTCGTCGCCATACCTGTATACCATCTTTAAACTTGGATTGGAGTTGAGGTACATGTGATTCTACCAAAGATAGCGTGTCTTCAATAAGCTGCCACCGCTGAGGATGACCATCGATTATGGTGGGTATGCCACTCGGATATATCAGTTGTGTTTTTGGAGAGAGGGTGAGATCAGACTCGTCAAGTATATCTCTACTAGACGATTCTAACCACGCTTGGATGTTCATCATTTTCTGCGCTTTCTTTACTTCCTTATCGGCCAGCTTCTGTAGTCCACTCAGCTTAAAGGAAAGCAAGTGTTCTGGTAAGCACAGCATGACTCCTCCTGATACGAGAATGCTCTTGTGAAGACCGTGGTAAAGGTCTAGAGCTTGGTCGTTGGTAGATGATCGTCGAGCAAACGGTATGTGGCAGACCTCTCGACCAACCAGCCCGCTAAGTCGGCTTTGCATGACCTGTGCTGTCTGAAGGAGAAGGGCTCGAGGCACAACCAATCTGCACAGTTGAGTCGTATCTGCCAACAGAATTGCAGCCATGGGCATAACGCATGAAGTTTTGCCTACAGTAATAGTCAGTTACAGGTTCTTTTGTGACGTGACAGTAACATATACAAACCTTGGCCCATGTTCATCTGTAAAACAGAATTGGACATCAATGAGGGTGAAATAATAGCATGGGCTACTTCAACTTGGATAGGTCGAATCAACATGTTGCTGTCAATCTCTAGAAGAAGCCATTCTGGGTAATTGAACGCATTCCAGTTAGAGTGTCCCTCTGTCTCAAAGTTCTCTTCCAACCATCTATCATCTCTGCGAAGAATTGCATCTTCTATCCGTAGGTAACGCTGAAGGCGCGCAGTAAGTAATCCATACTCCACTATCCTGTTAATCAAGGTATGAGGTAGTCGCAATCTATTTTCATTTCTTAGCTGTTCGAGAATTGGAACTGGTGAGAAGCAAGGCAAAAGCTGGCCTTTTGAAAGCCACGCGAAGCCCTCGTCATCTTGTGAAACCAGATTCTCCATTTTATCTTGTTGCTCTCGTAAGAGCTGGCGGCAACGGGTAATTTCTCTTTCAATTGAAGCCATGTGTGGTCTGCTGTGAAGTGCTTTTCGACTCTGTTGCGGTAGAGCCAATGCGGCGAGTGACACTAGAAGGTCCTCCCCATAAGCCTGTTTTGAAGGGAGGCGTGAAGAGATGAGTCTCTGTATAATCCTTTGAAGGACTTTGAGTTCTGGTCTTTGAGATGAAGGTAAATCTGAGGCCTGGCTGTATGCATTTGGATTGTAACCTCCAACCGAAGAGTGATCTTGTTCTTCTAACCAAGATTGAGAGTCTGCATTGGACCTATCAAGGATTTTATGCCTTGATAGCAAGTCGTTCATCAAGACCTGAGCCGTAAAACATTCCCTGAATCCCTCTGCATTCCTGCTTTTCAGCCCTGTTGGTTTTGGAGTCCAGACGTTTTGATATAGCTTTCGCTCCGCCTCCGGTTGGCCGTCTGTCAACATTTCTGCTGCGCTCTCCAGTTGAAGGAGATAGACAGAAAGCTCCCAATTATCCTTCAATCTTCGAAGCTCGGGATAGAACTTCTGCCAAGCTTTCTTTAGGCCAAAGTTCTTCACGCCCAGACGTAGGCCTTTGACGGATGCTCCGAACTCTTGTCTCGAAAGGGGTGGATTTGGCCACATGTTGAGAATGTGAGAGGCGATTTGTGACGCCGCTTCTTTCACAGGATCGCCTTCGAGCACGGATCCATTATTGCCGTGATTGAACGAATCTGGCAGTGCTAGCGACAGAAACACATCATTACACGGTTTCTCGAAATGGCGAAAGTTTGTGTACAAGGTATGGTTAGGCGGCTGGATACAATTTAGTCTACTGTTTTTGAACAGCGCCACAAGCCAAATAATGACGACATCGATGTCAACATCGTCGTCGAAAGCTAACAAAGCTAGGGAAAAGTGTTTGTCGTAAGTTCTCGATGGGTCTTTCTCATAGAGCTTCTGGACCAGGAAGCCCCAAACCTGTGACGCCCCATCATCCAGAGTCCCTACTAAATCAATGTCTGATGAAGATTTCTTGATACCCTGAAATGCTTTCCACCTTTCCAAAATTGGAGCAAGCTTCGGAAGGCGGGATGTACCGGTATCAGATTCCAGCATGGTACGAATGGTCCGATACACTCGACGGCTCTTGACAGACGTCTTTTCGCCTCGGAAAGGGATGAAAGCATCTGTTTGTGCCGATTGGGAAAGAATCTTCGAATCAGAATCAAAGCAGACACGCTCATAAAGCTGCCTTCGAATACGGCCTCTGATTCGTAAATGAGCCACAGACATGCTACATGAACATTTTCTTGTTGAGATTGTGTCATGCCAAACACCTCTAGCTCTCGTGACCGACGTTCAATCAGAGCGACCAGAGGATCCAAGTCTTCGTGTTGGATTGTGGACGTCAAATGTTGATCCCATCGGACTTTCTGATATAGATTGATGCCTGGGGGATAAAGAGTTCTTTCCGGCGATAAGGACTTGATGACAGACAGTATTCTCCGTGGAAAGCCCGCCAAAGGAGTCCAAGGCTGGCTGTGAGCCGAGAGCAGACAATGACGACATTCCTCTGTTCCTGTCTTCCCAGTGAAGTCATCCAGGAGTGGAAAAGACGTTAGTGCATGTATTGCTGCCTTGAGATAAAGCAGAAGCGGTTCAGATGGGCAGTCCAGTCGTCCTAAGACAGAGTTGAGGGTGTATTTTGCGTACAATCCTTCGTTGGAAATCCTGACAGCAACATGGATTCCCTCTCTTTCCCATTTGATATTCCCGATTGGGACAAGAACACTCCTTCTTTTAGGGTTTAAGGTATCGCGCAGAGTGACTCGGCTACGTAACCCGTAGAGCGTACCAATATCTTGCTGAGGGTCTACTTCAGCTCTTAGCTGAGGGCAAAAAAGTAAACCTCGCTGGTTGACATGGAAGCGGATCTCCAATCGTTTCATCTCAACAGACAATGGTTTAGTCACAGGTTGATAAATCGTCAACCTCTTGGTATCTTCAAAATCTTCAAAAATACTGCAGACTTTTCTTCCAATCTCTGAGTTTGGCTCAACAAGGCTGGTACCCGTGTTTCTAGTAGCTCTTCGTCTTCGTATGTCGAGTACCCAGTTCGATAGCTTACGTCTCCAAATCCGTGGTTTTCGACGCATCTCAAGTTTCCCAGTCGTCAAGTCCAGCCAGTGCACGCAATCGTCAACTAGATCTGCAGGCAAGTCCCAACCCATGGGACCTTTCAACATAGATCGCGGGACAAATTGAAGGATAGAGCCTCTGAATAAGGCTTTGACGGTTATTCTACCATCCCTCATGCCAACATGGACTTGGTGTCCTTCCATTTCGGCAAGGATCTGATAGTCCAAGAGTCCGGATGGCCGTGTCAGTAAGTGTTGCCCCTTAAAAAGCTCATGCATAGATTCATCATCTCTGATCTCAAGGGGAAGCCTTCCTAGGGGCTTCTTGTCCACTAGTAAGTGGCCTTGAAGTAGATGATAATGTACTCTCTGTGGAGCTATTGATCCAGTAGGGACGGTCTCAGACGAGATCCACCACGAGTTTTTACCCTTGAGCTTCTTCCAAGGGCAGTAAGATCTCTTAGAAAGAACACTGGCATCGACCCATGTCTCGTCGATTGCCTTTTCTATCAGGCCGATGTCGCTATCCACCCACTTTTCGACTATGCCCCTCATCCGATACGACGCTGACATGTCTTGGGTAAGAAGACTGCGCAAGTGAGGGGGTAGTCTATCCAAACTATCAAGCAAGTTCTCCTGAAGGGCGATTGACGATCGGAAAAAAGGCAATGGGTCGTCTTTGAGCACAGTTGCTTCAAAGTCATCATGACCTGAGCAACCCCAGAAGGTTTGGCGACAAAGCAATGCAGCCCAGAAAGCAAAGGTAGCAGCCTTACCGGCCATGTCACCGTCAGGCGTTGATCTGACCTCATGCTGTAATTGAAGAATCCAAGTTGAGGTGACGGAACGGACTCTTAACAGCAGTTCATGAACCTGTGTTGCAAATGACTGCGGACAAAGATGATATAGCCGAAGGCTAAATGTTAGAACAGTACTCATCCGATCTACCTGTCTCGGATTCTGCTCTATCGTATCCATCCAAGCCTCGAGCCGCTCTTTCAGTCTGTCACAAAAGCTTTCACTGTTGAACACCCAGTGAACTTCGCCCAGCAAATCTTCTTCCAGTGAAGCTGGACCGGCCTGCATAGCAAGGCGATGGAGGAAAGAATTTGTAACTCGACTACTAAAGTCGAAATTGGAAGCTGCCATTTCCTTCAGTATCTCGAGCCAGCGTCGACCTCGTGCAGAAACCGTTCGCTGGAAAGCACGGAAATCGCTACCAGATATAGATTCAGAACACATTGATTCGCTTGCTACGATCTCGTAAGAAGAGGGATGATATAAAACCATGTCCAGGACTCCTTTTGGAGTCTCATATGGATCGGGGATGCCGTGTGGAAGCCAGGAACCTAAAAGGTGCTGATACCATGGGACCTTGGGTAGTTCGTCCGCCCAAAGCCCTGATACATTGTCATAGTACGACATTTCGGCTCCAAAACGAAAACTGACCTGTTCAGGCGTTTTTGGTAATTTTAACTTGCCATAATGAGTTTGCCGGAAAGACTTTTTACGCGAAGCAAGCGTGAAGGTTCTATTCACTTTTTGAGAGAATTTCTTCAGCTCATTGATATTGTCAAGGAGCAATTTGGGAACGACTGGAGTGCTTGAATACATGGTGGTACCCAGAAGATACAGCCGCCAAGTTGCTGCACGATAGGCAGTCAGATACTCAGGAATAAGTAGCTCGAGAAGGATAGCTGCTCGTTGGGAACGACGCTGGTCAGTGTCGGTTGATGGGAGAAAGTCTTCATGGACACTGATCTTCAGCTTTTTTCTTTGCCAAAGCTTCGGACATCTTCGGCAACCATGGGTTATTTTTTTGCCGGTAGGAGACTTGGTACATGTGCAGGTAAGGTCGTTTAGCGACTGTGTCAAGCTATCGTACCTTTTTGTCAGTCGTTCTAGCTCGGATAGAGTTGATTCTCGGGCTTTCAGTGAGGCTTCATCAATCAGTGTAGCGGTCATCAACATTTGACCACCAATCGCAGTGGAAGAGACGAACTGGGCAGGAAACGACGACCCTTTTCTGGGGTTATCGAAGATTGTACCCAGGCTTTTCTTGTGTGAAGCTACACGATTGCGAATGTACTGCTGTACTCGTAACAGCCGTACCATCTCGTCCCTGGTCATCAAGCAAAGCACATCCAATGCATCGGGAATGAATAGAGGATGATAGTTTTTGAGCAATGGACATATAGATGTTGCCGCTTCGTCCATACTTGTCCAAAGCTCAAATAGTCTAAGAAGGTGGCGACTCATCAGAACCGAGTCTTTATTGAAGGCGTCTCCGACATTGGTGAACAGGTCCATGATACCTCTAGATAGTGATTTGCACAATTCCTGAGGTTGCTCTGATCTTGCAGTAAGTCTCGTAGCTGCCACGTCCTCACTCTTCTGGAGGGAAATATACCGGTCGGCTAGGCGGCCAACTTCGAGAACTGTTCCCTCTTGTAACTGAGGCAAATCGGGAGAGATCCTACGGGACGGAAAGCTGGTTTTTTGCGATAGCTGAGATGTCAAGAAGGCGCCACTATTATCCAGTCTCATGTATAGATCAGCGTCGGTGACGCGGCGCGGAAGAGTTGGGATGCGGCGAGCAACTCTGGTCTTGAAGTCATCCCATCGTAAAGCAACCCGTTCCGTCGCATACTTCACTATGTCTTCAAAGTCCCGCGAAGTAGATGTAAAGAGATCATTATACAATGTACGCAAAGAAGATGAACACGCTGCACCTTCCGCCTTGAGTTTTGCCATACGGCGGCAGAGCTTTGATCGAAGCTGCAGCGTCATCTCAGGGTGCAGATGTTCAACAGAGTCCTTGAGGATATCTGCCAACATGGCACAAAGAATGAACTTGTAATAGACTCGCCCCATACCGGCACATTTGTGGTCTAGCAACTCCAGTAGCATGCGTCTCAATGCTACACGGAGAACTAGCCAGTACGGTGAGCGCCTCCAGGGAACTTCAGATGAGCCCAATACAACGTCATCCCGAACTTTCTTACGAACCGATTGTACTTCCAAGCTACTTCCAAACCCTTCCAAGAGTGACATGAGCATCTCAATTACTAGGGCAGGGTCTGTGGAGTCTCGGGTCTCAGCAATCAAATGTCCGCCCTTTGAAGCCTTTGCCGCGAACTGGTCAAAAGACTCATAGCTTGCCTGTCCTAAAAGCTGAGACAGATTTCTCAAGAAGGATATGTCGTTGAAAACGTTGAACGGGACTTGGACTGAACGATGAGGAAATTCCGCCGTGAGGCCATTCTTTGCTGCGAGAACATCTTTGACTGGTGCAGCAGTCTGGAGTGCTTCGAAAACCACTGTTTCTTCACTATTGTGGGGGTTAGCTGATATGTTTTAACCACCTGGAAAGGCTTTCAGAAACAGACATTTCATTGCGATGAATTAACAAGGCAGAATTCTGTTGAGTGACGAAGAGAGCGAGCCAGATGTTTTTTTTGCCACTCGCGATGTCTTGAAACGCTTCCAGAAGTTCGTGGCCGATCAGTTGGCCCTGATTGAGAATTGCTGTCTCTTTCATAGAGCTAACTATGATGTTCCAAGCGTCGGGGTCTCGATCGTTGCTGAACTTGGCTAAGGCGCGCCGAAGTCGACTTCCCAAGTCGCAAGCTAGCCCGACGTTGTCCGCATCGCTCTTACTAGGTAATTTGGAAGGAAGAAGTACGTGATGGAAAATAGCTTGAAGTAGTACTTCCGGTTCGAGAGTTGTCGACATGTTGGAGTATAACTACCGAGGGATCTTTTTCGTAAAGTTGTGTTCTTTCTGGTCAAGATGTTGAGTAAAAGGAAAGACGATGTTTTTTCCCAAATTCGACCAGAGGTGAAGGGCGGGGAAGCCATGTTGGTAGGCCTCCTGCAGAATACATTATGTATGTTGGTTGCGAGCTACATGTTGAGATGTACGGATAGATATTGATCCACTCCGTCATGGTGTACATTACTGTTGACGGTTCTGTAGTAACGTGGGGGGTCCCATAGCTCCAAAATTTCACTCATGGCTCATGAAGGCTCTGATGGTCAATACGAACAAGTCGCGTGCCTGCTTCAAACTTTTTCATGGTCTCTACGCTATTTTCAGCTCTTTATATAGAGCATGGTGAGAATGGGGTCGAGCGGAGCGGCTGCCCATTTCCCAGATATCATGTCTTTCATGCCTTTAAATACGAGGAGAACGGCCGCGATGCCGCGACGATTTCCTCTCATGGGTTATTATATTTCTGAGGGGCGTGATTATTCTCTAATTCAGCTAGCGTTTGTAAAACGTCCCATATTGGACACGAATCGCTTACGAGCTTTGCAGTCAGGCATGTTATTGCCGATATTAATTAGGATCTTCTCAATTTCGCCAGCTTTGTCAGTTGAGATTTGTTTTCAGCTTAAAGTTACAAAGTTAGAGTGTATCATGGGAAGAATGGTAGACCTAAGAAATTGTCCGCGTTGACTATCTGATGACTAAGCCACCTTCTCCGCATTGTAGGGTAATTCCAGGGAACTGACAGAAAATACAAAAAGCCTTATCCTCTAACATTTATAAGAATAACATACTAATTCAACTTGATTAATTTATGAAACTTATTTAACTAGGGTTAATTGATGGGAAACGCGATTCGAATGGAGTTAATGTGGTCGAGTTTATTTGAAATGTACGGTTGATTCTCTTGATCGCGGCGTAGTTCTGACCCACTTCTTTCGGAATGGCCGTAGAACCTGCTGACAGAATTGAGCTCCTTGGTTGATGGGAACGTTGGAATAGTGTTGATTCTAGTGTCGATTAGTTTTGCTCAGGATCTGAGTGGCTTCTCGTCCAAGGAGGGAAATGCCCAACACCGGTGCAGAAAGGTCATTCTACCTTCGTATACGTCTCGGTGTAAATGCTCACTTATTCGCGTCAGGAAGCTCAGTTGGCAGGTACACATTTGGAATTGTTGTTTTCCTTCACAATACTTGTTCAACGACCCTCCTACAATCGGAGCCCACTTTTCCACTGTCACTGCACTGTTGATAAAAGAGACTCAGTCTTTCTCAGCAGAATAGTGAACTATCCCTCTTGCATACTACCCAATATGCGTGGCCGGGTCACATTCACTACCAAACCATCATCGAGGGTCACGGGGTAACCAGTCATCAGGACTGCATCAAAGGCCTCGGGTGACTACCAGGACGGAAGTGATGATTCTCTTCTGTCCAGTGACAACAGTAAGCCCGCCAAAAAATACTAATGCCCCTTCAAGGCACCAGAGTTCTTCAACTGTCTTGAAGACATCTTCAAACAAGGCCTCCAAGGCCGCGCGCTCCGTCAATGGCACGAAGGGTAGGAAACTACCCCCTGTTCCCAGTAGTTCAATGTCGCCTGGGGCCCTGCTTGAAGATACAATCACCTGAGATATACCGATAAGACCTCAAGGCAATCGCCCGAACAACTCTCAGCTCCGAGGTCTCCGCAACTGCGACCACGCGCTGATGCAGCCACCAAGGCCGTCATATGACTCAAGTTTTCCGACCTCCATCACATTCAGACCATTGAGAAAGCTGAAGGCAAGGTCAGTGAATAATATCTTGATTAACAACATCATACTACAGCATAGCTAAAATATCTTAGTAAAGTATAAGCTGATCAAGATGAATATTTTTATCGATCTGACAACAGCAGCGTCGTCGTCCAAGACTAAAATATGCTTGTTGGATTGGCCCTTCAGTTTGTACAACGATCGGAAGTCTTCAACCCAACTCATGTCTACAGATGAAAGGGAACATGGCATCAAAGGGAATATGGATGAGTGATAGCCGGCATCGAGTCAACCATGTTTCTAATGTTGGCTTTTGACTCTGAACTGAAGTCCAATTGATTCATTCACGCAGAGCGATAACTCAATGTATCATAACAACAAAGCTACTCTGACGATAACTGAGGTTCCCAGCAAGAAGACGTACATGTAAGAGCAGCGGCCTAGCTGTCGACAAAGGAACGACTGATCACTGGACATGCGTGCTATGATAAAAGACGCGTCTGATGGTCTATGCAAAAAACGGCTGCTTCTTCCACCTTCGACTCTCAATCCATCATCAAGTACACTCGTCGAAGACCCTCACAGCTAGTCGTCCGCCCGAGCCGACCGAGTCATGATTCCAGGTGAAGAGCGTCCCTCGTACCAACCCTAGGCAGTATGTACGGCGGTGTCGGAGGCAAGCTTATTGATGTTACAGCTGTACCAGCCATTCCGCCGTCTTACGACGAAGCTGCAGAATCTGCCCCTCCACCGCCTCTGATCAAACCACACACCAACAAACGCCTCCGTCGAGACACCGATAGCGATCTCGAACATAACGAAATAGCTCGTCTCTAGGCAGAACTCCACGCTATCAGACGGGTACAAGACCGATGCAAAGCACTAGAGACGGAAATCGAGAAGCCAAAACAGTGAGACAGGACAGACGAGGATCTACTCAAAGGCTCAGAGAAGGAGAAGCAGAAGCTGAAAAAACAGCTAGAAAGAAAAATCAGCGAACTCACAGAAAAGAACGAAGAACTGGGAGATCGTTTGGTAGCTGTTGAAACGAAGAACCAAGAGTTTGCCGACACGTATGACTCCCAGTTGAGGGAACTGCGAGACGAAGTGGATAAGATTCAGGAAGTCATTACTTATATTACACTTTCAAAGGCCTGGCAAATTCCTATGCTTGGTAAGAAAGAAGGAGTAAGAAATGTTATTCCCTCACGGTCGCTTCCATTACCCAGTAAGATCGCGATCGGTATAATATCATTATAACTTCCTTAGCGAGTCCATAGGCATAAATCGAGTAATTCACTCCTTACACGCAGCCACGGTGGTTCGTACGATACATAGTTGGAAGCCTAGCCCCAGCCAATGCAAGAACACAAATTGCATGGGAGGGAGAGTTTGAGAGAAGCGATGGTATCTTCACCAGCGGCTCTGGCCCGAATCGGAGCGGCTCCCAAGAGATATTGATCACTTTTTAGTAAGTTCCAGTCAGCAATGTATCAACAATCTTCTCGTCGTATACAAGCATAGATGTTCAACAAGAAACGGGTAGGCAATAATGATGATGGATGAGATGCATCAAAATATCCAGCAGCGAGGCTGAGTGCTACAGACGCTCAGAGAAGTGGAGCAGCTTTTGCTCCTATCCGCTGGTCCGCCTCTGCCGATGCAAAGGCAGTAGAGAAGGGGATATATGGATGTTAAGCGAGTCTGTGACTGATCTCTATCACCTGAACTGTGCTAATGGCAGTTGCTGGAATGTACCCAACTTAGCAAAGTTTTGTCACTTCCTGAACAAAATCGGACTTGACATGTACCAAACGAGTAAACCTAAAGATCATCAAACAAGTCATACTAGGTTACCAAGTAGTAAATCCTGCTGTGGAATATTGGAAGTTGGACTTTTCTCAAGCCTCTCCATTTATCGTTCACTGTCTGAAATCCAACCATATTCAATCCTTTTTTCCATCGTGGAGTTCATTTACCATGTCGCCGAACCACTCATTCAATTGTTATCAATAATGAAGAGCTTCCACAGCCTTTTATTCACTATGCCAGTTTGTTAACCTATTAACCCTGATAATAACCTCTTTATCCACGAAATATGTATTGATAGCTGCTATGTATAACGATCTCGCGCTCATGATGTAGGGTAGGTCCCGGTCTGTGTTGGAAACAGTCAGCAAAGAGCAAGCAAGATTGTTCAAATAATAGATAAACCCTCAGACGAGTAGAAAGTGTCTATATCGGCAAAATTGATGTAAATTCAAAGATGTATGTATGTAGATCAAGAAAATTTCCCTGTAAAAACCCTATCCTTGTTCCCTAGTTTTCTTGTTGATATCAACTTTCACCCTGATTTTGTCTGCATTAATGACCCAGACTGTCAAACCTTGTAGTAATCTGCGCAATACTGAAACTCGATCAGAGCGCATGGACTCTCAGACACGTAACTGTCTCTTTGGAAGATTGCCTCGAACTTGATAAAATTTCCCCATGTCTCTGCAGCGTCCATTGATGTTGTCATCCAGTCTGAACATGGCGATTGAGAGGTCGGCCGGAATGGCACCATCGATTGATCAATCCATGCGGTCACTTCTAACTCACCACCTGCGAGTCCTTGCCACCCCCTTATGCCTTTTTTGAGCCACCAATCGGTCCCGAGACTCCGTGAGAACACCAGCTACTCTGCAGCATCCTGATGGAACTCGACCAATGAATTCCATACATGCTGCCTACCTTCACGATATCGTCACAGACGGACCCCCTCATGCCACAATATCACAATTTCATGGACAAATCGACCGGCTGTAAACCTTGGCGATGCCCGAATCTGGATTCCTACATCAATATTACGTTATAGGCCTTCCTTGTCCATGGGCGATGTGAAGCAATCGATAACAGGATGTAGCCAGTTCTTATGTTATAGGAGAGTGCGACAACCAATACTAGCATACGTAGGTTGAAAAAAGAAGATCGCCACTTATTAGGTACCAGCTGTCATCTATCCGTCATTCTGCTTCTAGCAATGATCCTTTAACAGTTTCTGGAGACCCCTCATGCAAAGCTGACTTCAGAGCATGAAACGGCGCAATGCCATTTCCGGTGTCTACTTGCCTCCTTTTCATGCTCTGTCACCCAATGGGGCTACTAGAAAAGCCTAACAGCGACTATCTTGAAGAGGGCTCGGGCCATTATTGCAAACCACATTTATGTCCCTCGTTTCTTGGAATCCTGGTTCTTCTTAACACCACTATACATACCTAAGTCAACTAAAGTGTGTCCCCGCAGGTGATACAGCTGTCCTAGATGGCTACAAACAGGTTTTAAATGCCTCTCAAAACTCGTAAGGGTTGCAATATAGGAGCCATTATGCATTACAACGTGTTATTATCACTCCTTTCTCACCTGTGATAAACTCTAGAAACAGAGGTGGGCACACCATATGCGAGTCTCTGACCACGACAATGACCCCATGTCGTCCAAACACAGCGGTGAAGTCATCGGAGCAATCAACACCTCGTAAACCTGCATCCAAGCTTTCGGTATGGTCAAGAGACGTGTCGAGACCACCTATAGGACAAAACATACAGCCAACAGCACTTAACCCCCAATAGCTTTTTCCTAAAATCGAATAGCTCCATGCCTGATTTGCCCTACACCTTCCTTTAAGGGACACATGCTTCTGCGTTTGGGTCGCTATGCGTTGCAGTGGCTTTCATCAAGCATCTTATCATCAACACACATCCGAGCAGGTTATGAGTTGCCCATTTTGGGCACCATTTCGTCAGTTGGGAGATGAGCTTTCTCTGGGAATTTACGAAGGCAACTTTCCTTATCGCTACGCTCGCCCTGCCTTTGGCGAACCATTCTTGCTCTGTTGCGCGCCGTTCAGCGTTTTCTCACAGCGACTCCACGTCTTTTCCTAAAGCAGCACAATGTCACAAACACTAGTAAATCATCAGTGCCTGTGCAAATCCTGTTCTAATAGTAAACACTTTACTCGCTCGGTAGCTAAATCTTGCACAAACCAAACATCGGTTCAGGAGCAGCAGGCCGGAGTACAAGCTTCGTCGCATTTAGGATCACCGCAATCGTCACACACAGCAAGTGGCAGAAATGGGCATCTGGTATCAAGGCTCATGCAATCTATTATTCGTTATTGGACTCGTATGATGCTGGACCAGCAGGTGCTAATGGGCCAAAGTCAGCCAGACGATATGCCCTCCAGTCCTGCCACTACTCTCACCAACGATAACACGAGCGACGGAGGGTCTACGACCAGTCTTTCTAAATGTGATACATCCTCTGATATTGAGGAACCCTCGGTGGACGGTTCAATGAATGAAGGAGCGTCAATGACCGAAAGGGATCAAGCCTTGATTGAGGATGCAGATCTAACGAGGTTCACTCTAAAGAGTCTTTTGTTAGGCGAGGAACTCAAAAGACTCCAAGTTTGGAGAACATCCTTTTCCAAAGACGAGTTGGATCGATTACCTACTATTGACCACGAAGTTGCACAAGGCGTACTAAAATGCCTGACTAGCGTGGCCAAGATACTGATTGAAGGATCAAGTTTGTTATCCCACAATTCCAATTCTCGGCTACAGTGCTTGCTAATACACAAAAAGAGGAATGGCGGACCAGGTCAGAGTCAGACGATTTTGAGGCTGAAGGGAAAGCTCTAGAAAGTCTATTGAAAAAGATTGATATAAAGACATCGGACTCTAACGTTGAGAACGAGGCAATGACGGATTGCAGCGGTATTTCAGATTCAGGTGGATCTTATTTGACTATTGAGAATCAAAGTTTGATCAAAGATCTGAAATATGAGATTGATAGACTTCAAATGCTTTCCCACTCTTTGCGCCTTGCAATGAGGACTGGAGTCATATTTACAACTAGTTAAATTATGGATGAGCTGCCTTATACATAAGCCCTCGATAAATAAAATTTACTTCGAAGACAACAAACCAAGATCACAGGCTATATGTAAACCACACTCCAGGATTTCTAATCAATAGTCTCCTGATGCTCCATCATCGTCTACCTCACTCCGCTTAACCATTTCCCTGAGAGGACTAATAACTGATTGATAAAAGGTGCGCTGGAACATTTCATAGTCGCTTTGTTCGTCATCGTTGCTTTCACCATAAGCCATACAGTAGCGAACTGCCTCCTGGTATTGAACACTTGTTTCAGTTCCCAAACGACTCAATTCCTTATCCAGCTGTTGTTTTGGAATTTGCCCTTTGAGTTCCTTCCAAAGCCCAAGCTCCAGTAGAACATGTCCTAGATGGTACATGAACCTTTTTGGCCTTCCAGATCCGTGGTCGAACATGGCGGCTCGCAGAAATGGCATCTTCTCAGATTCAATGGGATAGAATTTGATATCTCGTATACCCCAACCATCTCCAAGCCAATCTCTCCAGCCAAATCGGAGAGTGGCTTCAGCAAGCTTCAAAGCGAGCTTGAAACGGTTGTTTCGAAGGGCTCGACTACGTTGGAAGAGATTGAGGTAGCGCCGATGTTTCTTTCTCTTGTTCGACTGCAGCCTTCGAGGTTCCCCGTCCCGTATAATCTTGGATAAAGTTAGAGGCTTGCAACTTATCTTTGGTCTCTTCTTCTCATCCAGGTAGAATATTTGGTGGCCGCTATCCTGATCAACAGCTATACACATGGCTAGACGATCGTTGCCTTGTGCAAGACTTCCAGGACACACCTGAACCCGGCAAAACTCAGCAGTGTTTTGTGATATTTGTAGTCGCTGATTTGACGATGACGCAGTGCTAGATGAGTATCCAGAGTCACGGCGCCAACGCTGACGAAGCCCATTCATTACTGTCACTAAAGGCGAAGACGGCTCTGAATAGATAGCATCATTATCGTCCCCTGGAAGAACTAATTTCGAGTGAGCCTCAAACCAGGTGTAATGTCCCTTGCTAAAGTTTGACTCTATAGCAACGTGATGGCCGGTGATAGCAACTTCGTTTGGATTGATACAAACTGGCTCCTGTTCTTGCACTGGCACAAGTCCAACAAGAGCTGTATGTCCATGTCCTTGCTCTTGACCATTAACTGGGCAGGCTTCACACAAGTGACGATAGAGTGTCTTCGTGGCTGAACTTGAAATGTAAAGTCTGGTATAGCTCCTTGTTGGTTGAGATCTTGGTTGGTAGTTGGAAAGCCTCCAGACCAAGCTTTCGATATTAGAAATGTCGAATTCGATCTTCTCGACGAGCTTGTTAAGGTCCTTGAAGATCTTTGAATTTCGAATCTTTCGTTCACTTGACCGACGCTATCGCCAGTTAATCAGGGCTTCGAGTCATGACTAGATTCGATTCTTACCTTGTTACGAGCGGGAACTTGCGGAAATGAATTGACAGCATCCTGTAGTTTATCATGTATGTTGGCTAGCCTCTGCTTCAGATCCCCCATGCTGTTTTCACCTATCGACACTTCGCTTTGGTGAGTCCTTTTCGAAGTTGAATACCATCGTTCCACAAGCGATATGTGAATCTTAATTCTCATTCTTTGATCGCTGGCCTTATCATGGAGTTGCTTCACGCAGGTCGCTCTCACATAAGGAGTTCGGCTCAGCAGTATCTTGTATTTCTCCATCAAATTGCTGTTGACCTCACTGATGTACTGGAAATCAGCTTCTGAAATGCTCGGTGGCAGTTCCAGTATGGCCTCAGATTCAATATCATCATCTTCTTCAAAAACCGGAATTGGTCCGAAGTAGAAATCATCTTCAATGGTAGATGGTGTTGAGGCTCTTGCTTGCAGGGGAGTGATGTTCAAGCTTTTTATAACAGCTTTTTGAATTTCCAGACGGTCCCCAATGGGACCGTTGACTTGCATGGAATTATGATTTGCCTGATTTCCAGAAGCATGGTGAGAGACTGATTGAGAGTCCATTTCAAGCTGTTTCAACAAATTTGGCATCGAGCAAAATCTATAAAAGTTGATAGAAAATATAAGGGATACAAATGATAGTCTCATCAGATGGTTAGTGATGCAAGCAGACGTAAAGATAAGTCCGGGAGTCGACAGCTCCGAAGCTTGAGGCTTAGTCTGTTGGACGGAACCAAATGGAGAAAGGCTAAGCCCCAACTAATATTTCAATGGTATGCATAGGTGAGTTCGCGAAACAATATTATCATGCATGTCATCAAATAGTAGATAGCTTGGTTGGCTGCCTGATGTGATGGAACTGCATTGGGTTGCATTTACAGGTAGGTAGCTTTGGAAGATAGCACATAGGCTTTGCTTACACCACGATAACACAACCCCTCTTCTACCAAAAACATCACAGCCTACCGATGAATGGGTGTTCCGTCTTTTTTACCCAGATAGTACCAGACAGGATAAGCAGCTGGTTAAAAAGCGCATGCACTGGGGTGCGGCTGAGAAAGTAGAACCAACATGGTCGCAATCCTTGCCAGTCAGCATTCATGCGGCGGAAATTCCCCTCTGCGATCTTTTTAGCCGTATCAGTGTAATGTATCGGATTTGTAATTTAAAGTGGCTATAAGCCCGGACCCGTTGTCCTCAATTCTTTTACCTCCAATCTGCTTGGTCGCTTAGCAGTTTATCCACTTTACCAATACTTCCACCATGGTGACTTTCACATTCAAACACCCTTTGTCTGTCATTGTAACTAACAAAATTGTATTTTCAGATTGACCCTGTCGGAGTAGTAGCAGCCGCTGCGGCCACAATCGACCAATCCCTCAAACTTATCCGAAGAGTCTCTACAGCCATCGAGATCCATAAGAATGTTAACAAAGACCTGGAGTTCATTTGCAATGACCTCTCTAGTATTGCTCAAGTCGTAGAACTTGTCCAAGCCATCAAAGAGATCAGAACCAAAGGGGTTCTCAAATCTTTAGTGAATATGCTAAAGTATGCTGAAAGGCTAGATAATCATGTCCAACAGGTCAAGAACAAGTCTAGGACAGGATCTTCATTACGTCGCGTCACTCAACAATTCATAACTGGCCCTGAAGAACTAGAGCGTATCAACAAGATGGTCATGGAGCTCACAACTCTCAAGTCCACGCTCATCCTTCAGATACAAGTTGCTCATGTTGGGCTTGTTGTCCCAAATGATCAGGACAGGAGAAAGAACCCGGATTGTACTCACATGTTGGACAGTTTAGTTCTACATGACGTCAATCAACATGTTGAGCACAGACTAGGCAAGGGACAAGGGCTGAAAATAGCTGAAGTCCTTCGAGACAAGAGGCCAGACGGTATGTATTCTGGCTATTTCGTCATGGATGATAGCTAATCTAGGTCTCATAGATAATGGAATGATTCATCTTTCCCAAGAGGAATATGAATGCCTCGTAATTCATAACTTGGACGAAAACCAATCCAACCAAGAGCGTGGTACGTTATGTTCCGAGGGGATGCCATTTGAGGAACTAATACCAAACAAGGTACAATTCGCGTCGCCGATAACCAAACCTATGATCAAGCGTTTCAGGTCAACGGATTCATAAGCGATGATTGGATGGAGTTAAATCAGAACCTGATCATCGAAAGAAATGAGGCTAGAAACCAGTCTATCCAAGTCAATGTGCCTACTAAGAGACAGGATTTTGCCGAGCTTTTGGCCGTACGAAACCAAACTCTCAAGATAATGCCGAGTTCGGCCTGGGCACCAACCCCACTGATGCCAAAGCAGGCTATTGGAAACCCGGAATAAATTTCTATCTTCTCCTACGTCTAGGCAGTTGATTGTGGAAGTGTGTCTCTATGATTCGGGGAAGTTGGGCCGCATAAGAAGTCATCTCCTTAACTCGATGCCTATAATGAAAGACTCGGCCCTCCATTCTTTACTCTTCTTTCGCCTTGTGTACCTCACCCTCGTACTGCTTGGTTGTCTGAGCGTGGTGAATCTTCGCTGTAATCTGTTAAGCCATTACTGGCTGACTGGAGTCAAATGTAGCGGGGAAGTGCGGGGAAACCGCCCCGACGACTTTGCTGACATGGATGTCATCACTGAATCAGCCAACCAGCCAATGAACCTGCGGTTTTCGGCTCAATCTGGCAGAATTCCCCTAGCAGAGTTTCAGTGGAGCCACCACAAATCTTTAGGCTGCCTACCGAGTTGCTCAAATATCTCTCTCTACAATTGTGTTGCCAACGCCCGACCATCCATCCATACACCAAAACTTAGCTATCGAATATAACTGTCAACCAGCAACTCAGCATTGCGCCCCACCAAGGCAGATATCTATTCGCCAACAATCGCGCTTGGGGACGCGATTTAGCGTGTAGACTAGGATCTCTTCCTGCCATCGCTTGTCCATCACGGGCTTTCTTCGACTTAGAGCTTCCCCAGTCTCACCACACTTCTCTGCCACCACCGTCATCTCATCATTATGCTCCCATGATCTCAGTTGTCGCATCATCATCTTCAACCAAAGCCGCACTCTCTTGTTGCCGCCGATTCTACGAAAGCATCTCGCGAGCATCGCCCTTCGCGCCCGGACGACATCTCCGGTTTCTACCAAGACCGACCCCGCATCGCGACTCTGACTCTCGGCCAAAGACTACAGGTGTGCGCGCGCCGATTTTCGCTGTTTGCATCACTTCGGGCTCCCTTCAATACACGCTGGTGCTCTTCAACAGGCTACTAGTGATATCCGATCGGCACTCCTCCCTTCTGGCATTTCTCAAGACTCATCTGGGCCTTTCTACAAACGGTTTCATCCGCAAGACTTCGGCAGTAACACATCTTCGCTTGCGACCACAAATTCCGCCATTCATAATTAACTCTAACCTAAATCAATCCTCCAACGTAAACGCAATCCCCAAGGCTCCAAACGCGTAAACGACCTCGACTACCTTGATAAAGCTTGGAGGGGACGACATTGGATGGAAGTGAAACTCTGTTTCATAACCCTAGACCATCCCGCAATCAAAAACGATTTGTTTCCCAATTTCTCTGTTGTGAAACTATACGCCGCTATCCTCAAAGTTGAGCCATAATACAGTGAGCTACCTACATAACAGACTGCTATCAGCGATCTATCAGAGGGAAGTCAACTTGATGCTTTGTGGAGGCGAGGACTGTCCGGCATTGGTGCTAATATGTTGACAGCCATTTTGGGAACGATCCATAGGATGAGTGACAGACGGACACAAGTAGCGCGGTAGTTGGGATGAATGCACTATTTATCACGCTCGAGACAAATTACTTTCTTGTTACATTGTCTCTGCTCTGTTATGCATATATGTTCCATGGTTAAGACAGAAATTCCTCATGGCTTATAGGGTTCGCTTTGTCACATATCGGCCTAAATTACTACAATTTGATTATTTACAAGTTCTTAACTCCACGATGGGAAAAACCTGTTCCGGGCATGTCTTTCTGTTTGGGGGAAGAGGGATAGTAGGGGAAAATACTAAGCCTTACGGCTATGAATCCTCCTAGTACGCAATATATGTCATAGCCGAGCTGACAAATAGTGGCAAATTGAGTGATTACAGGCCACAGCGGTTGCAAATATATCGCGCGACATATTGGATAGTCGAAGTCCAGTCCTGAAAGATTTGCTCTTAGTAGGAAGCAGGGTATGGGGCCAACGTACTATTCTAACTTGTGTTCAAATAATCTACAGTATCAATGAGTCTAAGAGACCACAACATCTGCTTGAAGAGTTACCGGAGGGACCCAATTGTTTGATACAGAACCACTTAATAGACTTGTCTCGCAATGTAACACCAGTGCCGGTACTGTAGATACCCACAGAACCCGGAGAAGAGAGATTTTTGGTTTTGCAAGTGCGGCTCAAGGGGGTTGAAAAAAGCTCCTACCAACAGCCGCAGGCGGCCTTAAGTCCATCTTGTACGTGGCCCGGAAACTCGGCTCGAATCGTGAGCCTCTCAGCCCGCCAAGCTAGAGGAAACTCTGGAAGGATGGCATGTCATATGATCATCCATCGATAAGAAGCTGTCCACAGAGCGGTGCTGGAGGTAAATTATACTTTCAACTAGTTCAATTACGGGTTCCAGCGGGAAGAAGAGGGGAATAATTACCGATGAACAGCAGGTTATAGCGGGATTGGGTAAGATGAGGAAGAAAAGAGGAGAATTCACATATCGCCACTCTGGGAGAATAGTTGGTGACTTGTCTCCAGTGGCTGTACCGTACCGTACAGTTACAGCACGTGGGTACAGCTCCACTGATGATTGGAGAAGTTCATGTACTGGGAGCTTCAGTCAGAACCACACGATTAATATGTATCACGCGTTGAACACCTTGCCGAATCCAGGTCTGGGTCAGATCCTTTTTGTTCAGGCATTATACAGTACCGTTATTATTCTGTGAGACTATCTCGATAGTCCAAGACAAGATATGCCTCATGAGAAATACATCACTCGCCTTCGCCCATCGAACATGATATCAACCTAGATACCTTACAGCCTAGATCCAAAGCCACGCTCAACTAGCGTCCTCTTTAAGGATCAGTCAGACCCTAGTTTGTACAGTTACGAACGGTAATAAAGGTGAATTCTGGTGCCTAAGTTGCAATTGGCTAGTCTCAACTGATTGGCTTTGTTAGAGTGCTAGCGGCCCTACAGCAAGCTAGGGTTAAGCACGCACACTAGTAAGTATAGAGTTCAGTGGCGAGAACCACCTTCTTTGCCTTTATGGCTGGGGCACCAAACTAGACTCAGGGGTTTAGTCTAACCTTCGCCATTGATGAGAAAATAGAGCAAATAGAACGAGTAATGCCTTGGCGATCAAACTGTGGACATTGACAAGACGAGAATAAAGAACATGAAGTAAAGGGATGAGAAAGACAAAAAAAAAATGTATACTAGGATTTTGCCCATCTAAAATGAGGCTCTGCAAAGCCCTTTCCCCATCTTCAATAAACGAAACCAGCATTAGTACCTAGGTCATGGTTGAAAAGGGGTTGCAGTAATAACATGTAGCTTATCAGGCAACCCTGGCTGTATACACAACTAAACAATCACCACAACTCTCTTATTGTCGTTTCAGCCTTAACCCATGTGGTAGAGCTTCCGTGGCTAGAACTCTATCCCTTAGCCATTTTGTTTTCTGGATGCCATCCGCTTAATGTTGCCGGTCACTGGATTCTCTTTCGTCTTTCCCCTGATAGTTATAACGGACATGGTGGCATTCAGTCACTCGCGTCTTGGCAACGGCGGTTTTGGTGTTTATAAAGAATATTGCTCCTATTTTTACTTGCATAGACCCGAAAGACCTTGGCATCCGTGGCTCTGTTGGTGATAGTTGTTGTACCGTCTTGTACCGTATTGTAGATCTGCGGGCTCTCCGGGGAACCGGGAACGATGAATGGCGGATCCACGGGAAGCTAAACGACCGGTTGCTCCGAGTTGGCTTTTCCGGTATATACTAAAATATCCAGCAGGCGTAAATGCCCACTGAAACATAATTAAATGGTTGTGACTAGAAAACTTTAAACTTGGGCTATTTGTATGTAGCGCGCCACAGTGACCATTCAACGATGTCTACCAAAATCTGAGTGTTCTGTTCAATTCAGTAGATTGTGTTCAGCTCGGAATATGAAGTTGTATGCTTGCTTGGTTTCAACTACCAATACCCGTTCTCCCAGAATCTCTCTTCGTCAATCGTGTCCCTTTTTCCACCAAGCCGGGAGAGTTGATTAGACCGATCCCGCGGCTCCAAGATAATTGGGACTTTCGGGATTTAGAGTTAGTAATAGATAGAAAGAACGAATGAAACACAGCTACACTTTTGCTTGATTGTTCGCTAAATTAATTGGGCTAACTAGATATGTCACTCGCAAGCGGATCGCCATGCACTCAGTCTGCACGACTGAATCAGACTTTCTGTCTGTGCTTGTCTGACCACACAGACTAATGACACTAAGCGTGCTCTGTAAGATACCCATACTGTTAGACGGTATTTTATCTCCCTCTGCTAGCCGCTCAAGTGGGTGTACTGTTTAGCATGTCTTTTGAACAAGTGTTTGCGGTTTAAGGCCGATGGATGTCCCTGTATATGAGTGGCCTTTTTTTTTCACGTCTGTGTATATACATCTCTATCGTGAACCTGGTTCCAGCAATTTCCACGTATGTGCGTTTCGCAGCTATACCCGTCTCATATCTTGATGAATCATCTCTTGGTCTTGATCTTTCATTCCTCTTCTTTTTTTATTCCTCCTTCTTTGTCTTCTTTAAAGAAATAAATGCGTTCAGGATGAAGGTGTTTCGTTATTTCCTTGCTTGCCTCCCGATTGTCTCTTTGGCTGTCGCTGCTTTGAATAAAGAAGCTTCTGCGGTCTTATCAAAGTTGCCCAACTGTGCGGTATATATTCACTTTGCTTGGGACACAGTCTCATAACAACTGACTGTATATAGTCAAAATGTCTTGTGAGCAACATCCTGGAGTCGACTTGTGACCTTAACGATATACAATGCACATGTAAGAATACAGTTCTGCAGGTGCAGCTAGAGAAATGCGTCTTAGCGGACTGTACTGTCAGGGAAGCCCTTTGTATGTCACCCTACATCTCCTTGATCTATCTGCTTACACTGTATCAGTCACAAAGAACACTACAATGACACTATGCGGCGCTCCCATTTTGGATAACAGAACCCTGTTTGTCTCCCTCAATAATATTATGGGAACCCTGTCAGGCGTCTTCTGCCTTATCCGGTTTATCACAAAGCTTGCCTATAAAGTGCCTCTTGGTATGGACGACCTTTTCATGTTGATCACTATACTCGTCGCCATCCCTTGTATCGTCATCAACTCGTACGCCCTCGCGCCAGCTGGCATGGGTACTGATATCTGGACCCTAACGCCTGATCAAATAACAGACTTTGGCTACTGGTTCTATATCATCTGTATGATGTACTTTGTGCTACAAACGCCTCTCAAATTGACATTGATCTTCTTTTATCTTCGCATCTTTCCGAGTACTGGAGTGCGGCGGATTCTTTGGGGGACTGTGGTTTTTACAGTTGCTTATGGCGTTACCTTCATCTTCGTCATTGTTTTCCAGTGCAGGCCGATAAACTACTTTTGGTTGAAGTGGGATGGCACGCATGAGGGGTCTTGTGCTAGTGTCAATGGCATCGCTTGGTCCAGTTCTGCTATTAATATTGCTATGGATATCTGGATTCTAGGTGTTCCTCTTTCTCAGCTGAAAAAGATGAACTTAGATTGGAAGAAGAAGATTGGTGTTGGAATGATGTTTAGTGTCGGTGTCTTGTAAGTCTAACCGTTCACTTAACTTATATAATGACGTCTAACGTATGTCCATAGTGTTACAATCATGAGCATCTTCCGCCTCTATGCCTGCATTATAGCTGGCTTAAGCCATACCAATAACTATTCACAGGACTATCTTGCCATGTCTAAATGGTCTACTATTGAGCTCAATGTTGGCATCTGGTGCGCCTGCATGCCGACACTACGCGTTCTTCTCGTCCGCCTCTGTCCCAAGATCCTCGGCACATCCAAAAAATATCTCAACTACGGCAGCAACAAAACGGGTGTCAAGCAGGGAAACAATGACGGCAGCAACCACAGCAAAGGCAGAAGCCGTTCAAACCTAGACACCCTGGCAGTTGGTGCGAGTTACCAGGTCGGCAAGGCGGCGCAGCATCACACCAGGGTCGACCCCATTGGAATTACCTGCGACCGCACATACGGGGTGGAATATGGAATGGACGATGATGATGAGATGCAGTTGGTGCATCTGAAGACCATGGGTCACAATTACAAGGGCAGCAACTCTTTGGCGCAGTCTGAAGATTCTGTTTGAATTGCGCAGGGTTTCCTATGTTGCTATCCAATCATACACAAACACGTGAATCAGTCCGTATTTGGTTTCTGTTGGCAGGGCCGTAAGGCGTCATGCTGGGCGAAGCAAAATGTCACATTGCTTAATATTGAATAGAGAGTGTTTAGCGTATTCAGGTATGGACGGGTCTATTAACAGCTGGCGAGCCAAGTTCTATCCAATCCTAATGAGTCTATATATGCTTGAGAACATGCAAGTCGAACGAGGCCGGTTGGACTCTATTCGTCATATAAGTCGACTGGCGTGCTCAGGTTTACGTAGGGTAGGTTGGTGCTTATTGGTAGAAGAATGACGGGGCCTTAGGATGTTGGGTCGTAATATCTATTTCTTCTTTTTTTTGATACACTAGGAATGATGGCGGGTCTCATTTTCCTCCTTGTTATAGTCGCAGCAAGGATATGGTCAGATTATATAATTGGAACCTTCAAGCTCTGTCATTGCGAGGTATATGCCATTGAGAATGCGGGCGGTTTAACGTTTGGCACGAATCTTAATTCTGATACCTTTAGATAAGCCAGTAGACCTGAGAATGTTGGAATGGAAAGGAAACCTGGTAGACACACAGACACAAAGGACATCAACGATTTTAGGTCTGCTCCTTAGCATGAAATGACCCTACGACATAGAACTAGTAATCCGGGCGTATGGGGCAATAACGACCGCGTAAGTGTGGGTTGGCATTTTAGGTTTGGCTATAAAAATCTTGCTTTTCAGCCCACCTGTCAGCATTGGAATGTTAAAAAAGCGCGATGAAACCCTCGTTACCGACATTCACAAGGGGCTTTTGAGGTCTGAATTCACTTTCCAATATAAAGTGACGAGTCAGATACGCAATTTCGGTACCCGTGTCGTCTTGAGTCTGAACACCTTTTCCTGTTTACAGATGAATAAGAGGCTATCAAACGATCAACTGTATTCTGCCGCTAATTTGACATAAGTGAACCTGACGTCAGTGTCGTGTTCAGCCAAGCGTAGCCTGGAATCTGATGACAAAAGGATAAGTATGCACACGATATCATCAGCCTTGCGGCTTATCATTCATTAAAGACGACCGGGGCTAGGGATCCCCTGCGACAAGGTATCATGTGGACTTTTGGTCAAGAGCTATTGGTAAAAAGAGTCCTGCTGATATTCAGCCGGATATATGACCCGAATCAACCATGACAGTGGTAGGTAGAGAGGTTTTATATCAATATTGATTTGGTGTTGTCTGAGTGTACTTGACGTAAAGTCAAGGACGCCTGTATGTAAGCTTACCCCATAAGCCTCAACAGTAAGCATGCTTGTCATGGTTTCTATTCATTTACTTTCCCACGTTAAGTAGAGGCCGATTTTTGTCAAGGATAAAATGTGGGGTGATTCTTTATTTAGTTGCTGCCTAGTCTTTCAGGAAAGGCATAGAATGACCGAAGTAGACAACTTCCCAGCGTAGCCACTCCACTCTTCTACTGAGATTCACCCTGACCTACCATATGAAAACCCTCAGGCATTTGAGATATCTACTTATGCCGTCTCTGAGGGTGGTCCGTCCTTGGTGTTCGTAAAGGATCCGTAAAAACATTACCACACTGATAACATGCTGTAAGCACGGATCTATGTAACAGCTTGCGACGCATTTTAGGCATCATTTTAATTGCAAAACAATACAAGTATTAATACTTGTAGACTTTCATGTAAATTGTTATTTTTTTACACACCTCAACATCCTTTTCGACATTTCACAGCTTACTTTCAGTCTAAGATACATCTTTCGACACTTTTTATCTCAACAATGCAGACCAAGTCCTTCTTGACCGCCCTGATTGCCCTGCTGCCCACAGTTCAAGCCTTCGAGTTCACTGGGCCTGACCCCTCGGTCGACCTTGACTTCAGAAGGGAAATCGCCATCACGTGGAACGGCAAGGTTGGAGAGACTGTTTCCCCCAAATTCGATTTAGAGTGGTACTCCGAACCCGACAAGTTCCACAAGATCGGCGCCGAGTTCACTCGCAATGTCGCAGACGTGTTCCTGTCTGACCGCCAGTATAAGATGAAGTTCAGCGAGAACACGAAGGACATGCTTCGTCCGTTTGCCAAGAAACTCGCTGCAGACAATTTGTTCTCGTTCAGGGCTATATTCAAAGACGGAGACAAAGACGTTACGTATTACAGCCAGAACTATACTGTTACTGGACTGTACTAGGTGACGAGTGTTAGAAAGGAGATGGCGCCTATGTATGGAACTGATGTCTATTCAGTTTGGAGAAGGCCTTGGATGTTAGACAAATGGGGTTTTTGCTGCCTTGAAGTTTCCCCAATCCATCCAATTATGTATTTCTTTCCATAGTCTGAGCGAACACTAGGCAGCAAGGTATATAGCTATTTGTTGTTCTTACATTGAGAGTGGTGCTTAACATGGATATGGTTTATTCAAACAACCATCAATTAAGAACAACAGTTCATTCAAGCATGCATCAAAAGGAGAGTAGTCCATCGATTTTGTCTCGGTATACATTTCGTCGACTTCCTACCTGGAAACAAACCATTTTTGGATGGAGTACAACCTTCAAACCACCTACGAGCGGGTTTCTGAATGTGAATGCCAACACTGTCCTCATCAGACGTTATATTGCTTAGGAAGCCCCCGGGAAACTGGTGATTACGTGCACAGAGAGATGCTTTTGTTCGCGATGGCTATCAGCATCTTGTTTAGAGTTACGCTATGTTAACACAGCCTTTTTCCTGAAGCGGCTGAGCCACTGTGATAGCGCAGGGTATACCGGTTCTTTAACATAGTGCCATATGTGCATCAATTGGCTTTACATCCTCAAGTTTCACAATGAGCGTGATAACTCGAAGTCATTCAGCCACTGAAAACATGTTTTGTGAAACCGCTCCCCGATCGTACAAAAGCTGTACTCACCGCAACGAAAGCCATCGTAAACATTTTCAGTGGATGCTCAGTGGACCCGAGGTAAAGGTGAAGAAGGTTTGGGGTAGACTTTAGAATCCTTTTCCCCACGTTCTTTCGAACACTGTGCTTGTCGCGTAGATAGGTTGGTTTTGATACAGGAGCCAGCAATCAAGGGGCAGTTGATCCCGTCCTGGGCTGTGACATCGACCTTCTCACCTCTGTTCAAAAACTCGAGTTAGTTTATGACCCTAAAAACTCAAAAAATTTCGATACCGGTTTATCCTCCTAGCGGGTTACAGCATCACACTGCTTGAAAACAATGATACCCACGAAGGATCGCAGTAAAAAAAGGTCTTAAAGTCCCATAGTGGAGGCCAGTTATGCTCAGCTAGCTCTTCGATGACACAAGTTTCAACACTGTTGGAAATAAACCTTTCATCAAAAATTTAATTTGGTAGGATACATACGTTATGGACGCCAAATTATCTTTATCCGGTAGCAAGTTCCAAACAATTAAATCCACTGTGTGCAGCTCTTCCCAAGTCACTCCACTGTATTATGTAAGGAGACTTCAAAGAAACGGACCTGAGCTCCGTTCCAGCTCTGGGGCCCGTGATTGGTCCGGTATCTAATTCCAACGCGCTACGTTGGCGCCATGTGCACATTGGACTGCAGTGGCATAGAGCTTTGACTAGTGCGTCAGCTACTGACAGCGACAACAAAGCCCAGGTTCTGGTTTGGACAACAGCTTCTCTATCCATCCCGAACCGTGCATAGCGCTTATAATGTCAGGGCCTGGACTCTTTTTCTCTCGGGGAGCCGGGGTCTTGGATCATCCACTTATATCCCACCCCTCACTAAGCGGTGGGTCACCGGCAAGTGACCTGTGCCAAAGCAAAGAGGTTGGTCCTAGACCTCCCTCACATTCTTCCCGCACTTTTTCGTCCTTTAACGCACCACGCACAATACGTCGACCAAGCATCATGGCCATTTTTTCTCATTAATCGCTACCATACGAGCTCATCAAGGCGCATACTTTTCAAACTCATCATATACTGGATGACGCCGCGACTACCACAATTATTGAGAGATTGACTCGGAAGACTATCGTTAAACGTCTCCCGACAGTATCACATGGTTTTCGAGATGTGAAAGTCTTACCCTGATACAGTCTGACAATGATTATACGCGAAAAATCTTAGCATTCTCAAGATCACCAAGGCCTATTAGGGTTTTCCTCCACTTCTCGTATACTCACGCGGCTAAGATGCCTACGAATCCAAACAGTCCACCTAAATGCCCGCCGCCACCAGCCGATCATTCTCTCCATATCAATTCCCTCACCAGCAGTCACGTAACGGGGTCAAACGATCCACTAGTGCGTCGCGATGAATGGAGCCATACTGCAATAGCTAACAACAATGCCATAAATGGTATGCACTACCTCTAGCTCCCTAATGAGTTTGGATGAAACTGACGTGAAGCTCTAGTTAATGCCCCCTTTCACCGAGAAGAATCCGTTACCTGGAATGCAGTGAAGCCAGACTTGTATGCTCAGCGCCAGGCTGCACCTTCTATACCCACCACGGCACAGAGCAGTGCCGACCATGACTACCGCAGTATTATCGACGACTTAACAGTTGAGATTCAACAGCTCAGGAAGGATCTCAAGCGATATAAGAAGCCGGGTCCTGCCCAGCTTTATAAAGACGAGCTATTTGAAATCAGAGTTCATGGGCTGTCCCAGAAGAAAAAGAGAGAACTCGAAGCCATACTGGAAGATTTTGCAACTAATGTTGACGGGTCTCCAAAGGGGTCATCATCGCAAAAAAGAGCAAGGGTATCGCCACACAACCGCAACCACACATACCCCGAAGTTGGAGTTCGGCGTAAACAAGCTCCTTCCTCTCGAGCTTCCAGCCTCCGGCCAACTGACTCCGCTTATGCCTCAATGTCGACTGGTGGGGAGTCTTCGAGAACTCCTCCTAGCCACCCCATCTTGACTTCAACTCAATCGCCACAGGGCGAGGTTGAGGATTATCTGCGAGACGTCCCGGATGGTCTGTACCCACAACATACAGTAATGACAGACAGGGAGCGGAAGAGTCTCGTTGTTCGTCGTCTTGAACAGCTCTTTACAGGCAGAGGTCACGTTACCGGTATCTTGAAGACGCCACTTGTGCGGCCGGGTGGTAGCTTCATCACGGTGAGCGATGTAGCGGGTGGACAGGCGACGGACCATTCGCTTACCCACGAGCTACCCGCTGATAGACATGAGCTTATCCGCGAAGCCAAAATCCTTCCTCCAGAACAACAATTTCATACTTGGGGGGACGACAAACATTCCGTCTCACCTTCTAATCTCGACAACGACATCATAAAGACCGGAGACATTGATGAAGATTTGGTCTCTGGTGCTAAGCCGTTTCCCCCACTCCTGCTTTTGCCGAAACAACGAGCAACGCGACCCTGTGATCTGGACCCTGATCGTGCTCAGGTTCCGCATGAGAACATGAATTACATCCGGCATTTGGACTTACTGCCGCCCGAGCTATTGTGTAAACAGCAAAGTAGCCAGGGCGTCGACCTAGACGCTGAAGGCTGGGTGTCCTTGAACCTCCTGTACAACTTGGCGCAGCTGCACTTGATCAATGTCACACCAGACTTCGTTCGCTTGGCCGTATCCGAAAACAGCACCAGACTTCAGCTATCCACTGACGGGCATAAAATTCTATGGCAAGGCGGATCTAAGGATAACAACTTCAGTAGCTACAGCTCTGACTACGAAATGCCAGAAACTCCTTTTGTCAGCAATGTCGATAAGTCGGAAAAGAGAGATGAGCGCGAGAAAACCAGCCGTTTTACTAATTATAAGTCCCAACTCGGCGGCTTAGGTAATGATTTGCCTGCATCTGATCCCCAGGTTTGCGATCGAGTTGAAGGTTTCCGGTACAAGCCATTGTTTGCTCTGCAAAATCCTTCTTTGGGACACATTTCTCGGGGCGGATCGGTTTCCTCTACTATAGCTGCGGACAATGATAAATCCGGCAAGCCGAGCCTAAATCTCGAAACTTTCACAAGTTCGGCTGACAGACGGCAACGCCACGAAGGTGCTATCACTTACTACAGTAACGCACCTTTCTGCATCGATTTAGCAGGTGATCGAATCAATCTTTCGCAAACAGCTGGCATAGCGTTAAACTCTCAAAGTAAGGAGAGTTCTCAGCAACCATCAGGTTCCGCTCGGTCTCCTCAACGAACAACATCCAAATCTTTCATCAGCTACACGCCGCTAACGGGTCAATACCAGCATCTGCATCGGAGGATATCTGGCAAAGCTGGGGGTAATAATAATGGAGTTCAGGATCTGACGACCGATAGCTATCAGCCAAGCAGCTATATTGAACTTGATTCCATTTGCAACGACGATCAGCAAAACATTAGGCAACAGCTTTTGAAACCTTGCGGACTTGGTGTTCTCCCTCATGATCACTTTAGAGTAGTGGTGGACACGAAGAGGTCGAAGCAAGATATTCCACAGTCCTCTGAGCCTGAGTTTGGAAGGTCGAAAGAAAGCATAAAAGGGTCAATTCATCCAACGGTGGCCACGCAGATTTCTGGCACTGTTTCTCGTGGGTCAGAAACAAAAGTGAACAAAGTATCATGCCCTATCGCGATTGAGTATCTCTCATGGCGCACAGAAAGATTGGCACCAGTTCCACTGCCACCCCCAGCCAGGTTCTTCCCACCGTTCAGCACCAATAGCTCGATATCTAGCGAAGATAACGATTTATCTACAGCTGCAGATGATCTTAGGTCATCAGAGAAGGATGCAAGCTGACAGGTAACCCGGATAGGACCTTTCAGAGACCTAAGAGGACATGGTCGCCGACTTGAGGAATGATATGCGGTTCATTGATTGGTGACAAGATCTGAGACTTCTACCTTGAAGGCTGGATCTTGAACAGGTTGGCCTTGGTTCTACGGAGTTTCGAATTTTCACTTGATGCACGTCGATTGTCAAGAGCTGACATCAATTCTTTAGTAGAGTAAAGACAAAGTTTTGCTAGATTTATTTTCGGTTTCTGAGGTTATTCGTTTTGCTTCCGCTTGGACTCGATATCTTTGACATGGACTAGTCCACGAGCCCTGTGATATCCGTCTTTGAATTCCAACCAAATTAAACATTACGTAGAGTCTCAGAATCATCATGAGTCAGATTTGTCAAGGAATACCAAATCCTTCGTAGTAGACTCGGTGATTTCAAACAGAACAAACATACGTTCCAAGGCAATAGATAGAGAGCAAGGTAAATTGCTTCAAATTGTACATTACGATTCCTACACTTCGTTAGTCCTTAGTCGTCGACAGTGATATGGTGCCAGACCCTTTCTTCCTCGAGAGATGCTGACCGCAATAAGGTGGGTTTAAGTCAGTGCGAAACGCCTCAACAATCTTTGTGAGCCACAAGAAGGCAGTTTGGATGGACTATTTCCGCTTTTAGTCAAGATTGCTGAGTATTCATGTGCCGAATTCTTGGAATATTGCTGTCCATCAAACGCCAGTCCCGCTAGCTGGCTAATGTGGCGCTCCTCACTCGTCAGTATGGCTGCTTGCTTACTTGATATAGGCCGATATTTATTGGTGAAAGATGTCTTTCTCTTCAAGCCGTACATAGATAGGCTTGGGTCGCTTTTGCTCGTCGTTGACCTCTCAGTACAACCTCACTGTTGAAGGCGGGTCAGTGCAGATCGTGTAATATAAGGGCTTAGGCATTCAAGACAACGCAAATTTTTCAATTACCAAAAATTAAGTACGGTGAAAGGGATTGGGATCAAGAAACAAAATTTTTGCATAAAAGTGCATTGCAATGATCAAAGATTTGCTTCATAGGGCCATCATATATAATACGAATTCGAAAAACAAAATCCATGGGTTTGTTCTTTCATAATGGGGGAGGGAGACAGGGAAAGAGACGAGTCAGCGCTTGAGCAGTGAAATTATGCTACGCTATTATCATAGTGACTAGTTAAGGTACTCTCGTTGCATCGCTTGGTGTCAATATTGATGGGGTCTCAGTCGAGAACATCGACAAATCTCTACACAGGTCCTCGACGGTCCGGGCACGTAGTCGAAAGCGCTTCCTCATAATATCCAAGGTGCGTCGTAGATGCAGTTTTAGGGCCTGCAAATTGCTGCCAAATAGCTTTACAAGTGGAACAGTTGGACAACAATGTTGAATAGTTGATTACAGACTTTGAATTTTCAGGGATTGCACATAGTCATGACCCGCTAGAGAGGAGGATAGACAATCTTAAGTGTAGAAAATCCAGCTTAAAACTATACTTTGACGTGCATCGTTAGCTTACTAGCAGAGTGGCGGTCACGGAGGTTATTAATGGTAAGTTGGCTAGAAAAGGATCATCCTGATCAAGGTTAGATCAAACAGGCAGGGAATAAATCGCGCACTGCGGAAGATATACTACCAATTTACTTGGAAGTGACATGATCTGACTGAACTTTTCTACTGGATGCCTAAACCCGGATCCGTTTTGGGTCCAGATGACTAGGATTCGTAGCATCAAGTTCCGCGAAATTGCGGGTTATTTCCGGTGTGATCGCCACCAAAAATGGGTGGTTAAAGGAGCATTTAGCGAACTGGCTAGCACTTCGATGCTTCATGCTCTTATACACCAATCAGCGTTGGTCATGCTTACTTCGGGGCCCCTGAAGACAATTGTTGATCTGGTCCACTATTCTATAAGTATCCAATCATTTGATGCAGCCTGAACAGGGAAATGGATCCGTCTCCTACAGCTGAGCTGACCCTAGACTCAATGGGCAGGGTTGGCTGAGGTAAAAAGTACCTGATGTCCCAAAAGACTTCGCTCACAACATCCCTACATCTTTCCACCTTTGGATCAAAGATTGTACTTCATCTTGTCGGCATCATGCCTCGATACCTGACAATTCTGCACCTAGTCAGTCTTCTGACTATCATCAATCCTATATCTGCGACCAAATACGGTTATATAGAGTCAAAGGAATGTGCGGACCCATCGGGTTATGAACAATGCTACAAATCTAGAGACGCTGAACGCAACGAGTGCATCGACAAGAATTGTGAAGGTCAGAATATTGACTGCATCAACGCTTGTGACTGCGTATTCGACGGGGACGTCATCGACTGCGCCCTGACGCATTGTTGGAACAAGGTATGAAGGACGAGTCAACTGGACAAGAACTATAGTAACATGTCACAGGTGTACAGTTGCGAATACCAAAACACAGTGCTTGAGCTGGGTGGCCCCTGCATCGATGAGAAATTCAAAGACATCCCCTTCTTCCCAGCACCCGACGATGCCAAAGACGCTTGTTCATGCAACCTCGGCAAGATCGCTACATCTCTAAATCGCGCTGTGGATGAACTGGACACATGTATCGAGAGGAACCAGGAGATATGGGACTCGCTCTCTCTTGATGAACAGACGGTATTCATTAAGGCTTGCAAGTGTTGCTCACAAAGCGGCATACTATCTAGGTATTGTCCTCCAGATTATTACAATATTTCTAAAACTAATCGTTGACCTAGCTTTTGGGATATCTGTCCTGATACAAAGCCCTCACTCCTCGGCGCTGACGAATACTGGAACTTTCTCATCTCGCAAGACGAAGATTATCCTCAATGCGGTGATTACAACGACGTCTACAGCTGCGCGAATGATCTCAAATTCACGCCACCAGGCAAAGACAAATCAGCAAAGTTTTATGGCCCCGGAGAGCTTCCCAAAAATGGAACGAAAACAATGTCGAATATGGATGGCAGTATTACTAGTCCTCTGAGTGGCGCCACATTTACATGGACAAATGGCAACATTGTACATCCCATTACCGTGGCGAGTGCGGATGCAAAGCCAACCGATAACTCGAAAAACAACGAAAACAAGACTGATGATGCAGAGGAGACGGGAAAAGAGGATGAAGAGAAGACAGTAGATGAGGATGAAGAGGATGCAGGCTCGGCTATAACCCCTCATTTGTGGGTTCTTATCTGTCTGTTCCTTGTCTTGTTGCCTTGAATAATGGGAAATCTCCAAGTGGATCATCCCAGGACCGGCTACTAAAACATGTTCGAGGAGGATATTTTCGTCATGGAAATGGGACAGACAGCGAACAGATAATGATGCCGGAGCCTCGCGGTCATTTAAAATTAGCTGGGACAGAGATGCCACCAATTGATTCAAGAGATAGGACGAGCATACTTGTCAGGGTTAAAAAGATACTAGTTGTTATGTATACTCCAACACGGAAGTCAATAGTCCTCCGCTCTTTGGCGTCAATAGTAGCAGAGGATCATGTACTATAATCACACCTGGGGCTGGCATGGGATATAACGAGTCAGACCCTGACCTTATCTAACTTTGTAGATAATGTTTATTTCGGGAACTTTTAAACAATGATTCCTTTCGTTGCCTCACAGATTTTCAAATCTATGTATATGTAATTAACTTGTAGATTGGCTTTACAAAGTACAACAACTACAGTCTCCAGTCAACACTAACCGCCCCGATTCCATTAGTCTATTATCTGCAAAATACATAGTAGGGAACAGATAGAACCGGGTGCATAGTATTCCTGGTGACTGAAAGAATTCATAAAATTATTACTTATCAAAAACTCGAAAGCCTATAGACATGCATATGATTTTACCTCAACCCGTACTACTAACCATGGCTCTTCCCCAGGCTTTGAACATTCAAGGTAGAGATATTGACCAAATTCTAGTTTCCATGCCAATTCACCTGGATACCCCTGCTTAACGGCTGTAACATCTAGATTTTCAGATGATGCCTCAGAAGACTTTACTTCCATCTTGAGAATATTCTTGAACACCTTGATAATCTCCTTATTCGCATGACGGGCGTTTCTTGCGTTTGCGACAATGCTTAGGCTTTTTTCAACTGATGTTATTCTTTCAATGATAACATAGTAGTCGCTTAATGCGTTGGCAGGCCCGGAGATCTTAGCGGCCTTGTCTACGGCTTCCAGCATCTCGACGGGGAACACGCAAAGGCAATCATCGTGTTTCAGAAGATCAATTCTGTCGGCGTAAAGACGTTCCGTCTTTGCAGGTTCAATTTGGGACACTGCCAGAATGTCAGATATCTGAAAAATACGGCTTGTGAACACAACTCGTAATTCTGATAACATACCTTCTCGTTCAAGTCTATTCGTCTTTCTTGTATCGTCACTCGCCTCACCCTTGACACTATTCTCTTCAGGGGTCCCCTTGATAGTGATGGTACCCCAAGGTCTCACTTCTAGTCCTTTCTCCTGGAGTTTCTTCCGTTCTAGCTGATGCTTCCCCGTCGATAAGGTCGCCGGTCGTTGGAGAAAGGGAGCAATGCTTTTGTTCACAAATGACTTTGACACACCAAGACACACAGCGTCATTAACAGCATTTTGCATCCTAGGAATGTATTCGTCTCTAATTGGGCCATCTCTGACGTAATCTTCACTGACGTATACAAGTGCTGGGACTTTGGTCCATAAGGAGCGTCTTGAAGTCCTGTCGTTGAATAAATCACCTAGTTCTTGTCGCTGTTGTTTCAGTAAAAGGGCCAATCGGACCGTTTTGAAGTCCGTGTACTGTCCGTGAGGCTGGACCGACACCATTGCGAGATGCTTTTGGTAGAAGCCTTTGGAAACCCCTTCATTACGATCCAATGCACTTTCGTCTTTGGGGGTGACTGTGTAGAGAAGACCCTCAACTGAGTGATTGCCGTCTGAATTGAGAATATTGGCCACGCCTCGCTCATTGATGTGCCATCGGAATGAATCGAGAATGGCAGGTCCCTTGAAGACGCTTCCAGGACAGCGTTGGGCCATTTGGGCAAGGCTCATATTGCTTCCGTATGCGAAGTAGAGCTTGTTAGGTGGTTGCCCATGAGGGCATGTTGGCCGATGATTTAACAGATTTGATGTATTGGGAGAGTACATGGCAACGGATTTTAAATAAAGCAGCTATCTCCGACTCAGTAGAAGCCAGTGAAGGAGCAATAATGATATTTTAGAAATTCTAGGAGTGGGGTATCAGCTTGTAGCCCGACAAGGGATAGATAGAACCAATCAGACTGCTAGTTAATTCTCCACTGTCACGAGTAGACAGCGTGTTATCGGAATGTGTCCGGAAATAACACATACGCGGCCTAACATTTCTCTGGTCAGCTTTACCAGGTCTACTTATGTAGCTTTACAGGTAGGGACTTCCTCCGATCTAGTCCAAGAAAAATGAGGCACTTTGAAACTTTATTTATATGTTTAATTCGGTACAACATACCTTATCATCAGACTTGTATTTACACTTTGCCAAACCGCCAAGAGTGTGTTGCTAGTCAGAACATAACTTTTGGGCCTCAACAAGAATCATAAAGGGAGATCTGTGACCCATCTGCTCAACCAGTTCAGTCTGATACAAGCACAGGATTTAGTCCATACCGCATCGTTCCGTAGATAATTGTTATATTCGAATTTTGGCTGACCAGCTTTCGCTCCATGTACGACAGGAAAAGGAAACATACCATTGTTGGGTAGGTTTGGCCTAACTCCAGAGTCTAGGTTAGGTCTTGCCCATGTAAATATTTGCTGGGTGACTCGCGATCCCTATGCTATAAACTGCAACTCTTTATTTGGAGGGAAAGGCATTCTCATTGCATGTTGAAGAAAAAAATGTAACTTGTATAATAATAAAGCCAGCGAGTAATGTGTACCACTATGAAAATCGCGCTGTGTTCAGACGCATCTTTCCTACTCGAAATATTATCAACTCAGACTAGCGGTCGAATAGGCTTCACCTATCGATTTCGCAGTGGAATCTATTGTTTCAGAAACAGTTGATTATTTTTTGAGTTATTGGACATATGTCATTTCTAACCATCTCATACTTCGTGCATATTCTCAATCTTTCCCCACTTCGATAAGACATGACGATAGAAGAAGTTAATAATGGGGTCAGAATAGAAGAAAGGGCTTTGTTTGTCCAGAAATGCCTGCGTCAAGTGTGTTGTTCCCAAATTGGAGGAGATGGATCGAGTAGAATTGATGTTGGTGTGCAGGTCAGAAGCTGACCGGGCCTTTAGCGCTGTGTCGGTCCACCATATTGTATAGTACAAACCTTGACCGCCCAAGGTTTAGCACTGCCGCCACTAACAAATCACCGTCCTAGTAATAGAGCAAAATGGAGCCCGCTGACAGACTGTGGGTATGTGACTCTAGTGATTACTGTGCTAATTAGGTATGAATATATCCGCTTTGCACCAGCACACCGCTTACAATTTTCTTTCTATCAATACTTGTTATTCATCAAGTACATTTGAGACCTACCTCCAAGTCATCTTGATCCAACATCCTACAGTCCGCTCATAATGGGTTGCTGGGATTCTTTCTGTTCCTTCTGGCAAGTTGACCTCTGATGCATTATAGATACAACTCTAACATAATATAGCTCAGGCCCATTTGAGAATCCTCGTCAGGCGTGGATCTTTCATCTGGAGCACACTGCACCTGAGGACTGGCCTTATGATTCTAAGCTTCGGGAACGGAATGGCCATGACCAAATACCTGCGCACATCTTGGATGAGGTTGTCACATTTTCGGAACGAGACGGGCAAACTTGGGAAGCCTGTGTCTGTGTGACACCCGAGGCCCCTGAGACATTTGTGTCTCCTCCCTGGTGAGTCCCTCGAGTCTTTCCTACGATGAGACCGGAAGATGTCATCTGATTGCCAATACTGACTGCGATTTAGTTCAGTTGATTCTTATGGTTGTATTGGTTTTGAGGGCTGGGGCGAAGACTTGCGCGTTGGGGAAAGAAACCTCATCATCCATGCGGTATGCCTGGCATTCGTATGTCGACACAACAACATAACGCCGAAGCAGCTATGGGAGTCTTTCTACGCTGAAACTTCTCGTTACCAGTTTCTGAGAGATGATCTTTCCAACGGGCTCCTTCACTGTATTGATTACTTCGAGATGAGGGATAGAGCTGGCCAGGCTTTCGAATATGATTTTCCAGACCCGGAACGGGGAGCCAAGCCCGACCCAGAGTCTTTAGAGGCACAATGGTTATTGTCTCGGCCGACCTGTCTGCCTACACCTCGCAAGCTTCAGCTCGCTACCACCCAAGCACCGTCCTCATCAGTAGGAATCAAGGTCTTCGAAATTCCTGAGATTCTTGATACCATCCTGGATCACATCATTGATGTACCTATTACTGTCATTGAATCTGAGCTAAAAACAACGTATAATAATTTCGACGTCCCGTCGGCAGTTACTGCCGCTAAAGCCTTGCTGTCCTTAGCTCAGGTCAACCGGTCGTTCTACCGAGCAGTAGTGGGCAATCGGCAAGGCCTCTTTTTAACGGCAATCCAAAATTTCGGATGGATGCTTCCCTTCTCGCCAGCTGATTGGGCTGATAACGATTGGGCTGAGGCGGTCCTCAAGGATGCAGCCCTTGTAAGAGAGTCACAGGTTGACTGGCGGGCTTATATGCTGGACTGCATCGGACAGACAACTCCCCATATCCGTAATCGATGGAGGTTACACAAGATGGCAGTGCAATTTGCTCGTGGAAGGAACGGACATAGGTTCGAGAAGAACTCGACTTGCATATGGAATGCAGGGAGCTTGAGGTTTAAGCCTGATTTGCAAAAGTCAGATGCCAAAGGATGGGAAGTTGGCGTAGACTGGTGGGGAGGTGGCAACACTGAAATATGATAAACGAGTTAAAATACAACGAGCAAACTCGTCATGGGTCTAAAGATATCGTCGATTTTGTTTTCAGCTGCACAACCACGTCAAAATGTTGCTGTGTGTCTAGACTAGAATGTCTGATGTAGTCTTCTCATTCTATTTGAAGCAAAACTTAGCCAAGGGGTGATTAAGTTCTACCCCGCACAATAAGGACTCTTCCGTCGGATATACTCTCCATAACGCCAGAGTACAATAGGAGCGAGAAGGCCAAGAACCATAGCTGTCCCAGCAAGCAATCCATTCCCCCACGCTATTCCTAGTCTCTGGTACATCGCTGGTGCAAACAAAGGAAAGCTGAAACCTGCCATTGTGCGCACAAAGGCTGCAGCTCCAGTAGCGCTTGCGGCATATCTCTCATATGAATCAATGATGTATGTCTGAGCACATTGGAACGAAAGAATCAGGCCTGCTGCAAAAATTGCTGCTCCAATGTTGGGTATCATCCAGTGGAGCTTGACATGTGCTGCAACGCCATAAAGAACAAGACCAGCAGGCGTCACCAGCGCTGTAGGGAACATCAGCGGAACGCGAAACTCTGGTCGTCCAGCATGATTGTAACGCTCTTTGAGCATGATATAAACCTAACATGGGTTAGTAGGTGACTGATGCATAACTGCAGAGCAACAGTACCTTATCAATCGATGGACCAGATATCTGAAGTCCAATGGCAAAGCCAGTACCGAGAGAGATATAGTTCAGACTGGCGCGGCCAGGTTGCTGATTGTATTGCTGTTCCCATACCACGGGGAACGAAGCGAATCTTTCCTTTAGTCAGCTGATGGGGACTGGTGAGGGGGCAGAGTGGAACTACTTGCACTAGATACATCAAACCATACAAGTAAGCACGGTATAGTGCAGTGATTTGTATAGCTGGTTGTGTGAAGAGCATGATAAAGGGCCGCTTCAAGTTGTCCAGCAGCAACGACACGAATGATCGATCTCGCTGCTCGAACTCGGTATGCAAATACTTGTTGCCAGTTAGCTTGCGCAGATTTTTGGCCTTGACCTTCAAAATCTTGGGTGTGTATGTCTCTTGCAGAAACAAGAACGCGAGTACCTGAACCACAGCATCAGCTATAGAAACAACCCAAAAGATCCAACGCCAGTTCAAATGCTGAGTTAAATAACCAGCAGCTGCAGTATCGTTAGTTTATGTTTTATCTTAACATTGGAGACAACTTACCAATTGGTCCTACTGCAGGTCCCAAAAATGGAGCAAGACTGTAGATAGCAGTCGCCGTTCCTCGCTCCTCCTTGCGCCAGCAGTCACTAAGTACACCTCCTCCAAGCTAGTCCAAGAACGTCAGTTATCGTAAATTGAAAGGGATATATCGGCAAATCATACCGCTTGTGGAGCACTGCCACCGAGACCACTCAGAAAGCGAAAGATCAGCATCTGCTGCTTCGTCTGAGAGAATCCACACACAGTATTGAACACGAGGTAAAACATATTTGCTGATTGAAGAACAACAACTCTGCCAAACATCTCAGACAGTGGCGCCAATACGAATGGACCGATCGCATATGCAAGAAGGAAGATTGACATGAGTAAGTATGTCTCAAATTCCGATGACGTCTTGAAATCGGCTGCCAAATCCGGTAAAGCGGGAGCCAGCATTGTCGAAGATACGGGAGAAATGAAGGTGAAACAAGAAACAAGAATAGTGGACACCCATTTCTTGCGCTTACTCCAGTTGTGAGGGTTACAAGGGTCTTGTGGACCGTCCCAGGTGATCTGACAGTGTAAGCACAAGTGAGATGGACATGAGCAAAGACATGTATATTACTCACAAGGTTGGGGTCTCCATCCTGATGCTCGAGTAGAGGTTCTGGAGCTGACTGTTCCTCTAAGTCATCCGTAAACTTGATGGATCGACCGGTCTGGCTTACGGTATCAGGAACCTCGGGAAGCAATGACAGTCGTCTTGAGTGTCGAGAAGTCTGAGACTCGTACAAACCTTCTTCCATGTCATCATTGGCCAGCCAAGGGTAGTTCTGACGTGATTTGTCGTAGCTAGTCAACCCTTCAAGCATAGGACTCCAAGACCTCCATAATGAAGAATGAGATGCAACTCGGGAGAGCTTTGGACTGTTGCTTCTGCTCATGTTGGCAACAAAAAAGAGTTGTGATGACAAAAGATAGCGAATGACTAGGTAGTAAACAAATGTGGAAGCGAGTGGTTGTGAACGAAAGTAAGAAGCTGAGCGAATGGCTTGGTGGTGTGATATTTTGGCGTTGGGCAGTCTAGTTGCTCCTTCTTATCATCCCAATTCCTTACTTCTCATGGCGTTCCAGAAAGGCAGTGTTTTCAGTCACGCTTGGTACTTGACGCTAGAACGCTGCTAGATCCAGACACAGCCCTTACAAGTAAATTGATAACCCGAAGCGGCCCACATCCTTTCACGTTATTTGAAAGAGTTGCGGCTTGTAAGGATTTGCTCGTATTACTTGAATACGTCAGTAAGCAGAGTAGGCTGTCGGATGTTTCTTACGACCAGATGTGTCTCAAGGTGCATATTTCCGGTCATTTCAATCTCAAGCAGGGGCATCGGCTCAATCGATGGTCGTCATCGTGGTGGCTGATGTGCTTGTTTTAGCTTGGCCTTGGCGATTCGGGGACTTGCTATTTGTTTAACCTGCATATCACCATGCACCAGGAATTGGAACACTTGGGAAGGCCAATCATCTGCCTGTCCTCGAATACGATCCACGGAAGGCTTTTAGGCATAACGCTTGCGTAGTCATGCTAGGTCGGAATTATGACATGTTTGGTCGCGTGTCTGAATGTGTTGGGATACAAGATGTAGCACGCGAGCTTCAAAAATTTCGGTTCTGAAGACTTGTTCAGGTCCCTTCGCATTTCTAAAATTATGAGCCGATCGACATTGGTGTCAAGACGTGATTGGCAGTGTTTGCTGATCCCCATCGTAAACTCGCATTAGACTCAAAACCAAGCATCCAAGGGATGTGAGGTTACCTTGATTGAGGATGGCCCACTAGACCATTAACGACTTAGGGGTGGTCAGGAATCTACACAGCCACGCGACATCATTGGACTCTCAAAGATTAAGCTTAATTGACCCCCGATGGCCATTTCCTACATCCATGTGCCAGCATGTCACTGCTTGCTTGCTTGGCATGAAACATGATCGTCTTCCCAGCCTTGTGAAGCGGCACAAGGGTGACGCGTCGTACGTCCAACTCATCTGATCCAAGTCTGTCGCGCAAATGATATGAGATGTTCTATTTATGCCTAGTGGCTCAGGCATTTCTATGACGCAGGTGGAATTTTGAAGGTGCCAAGGCCTAATGAAACAGTCGCTCGAGAAGAAGACCGAGCATACGACATGTTACTATTTCAGTCAACTCTCCAAGCCACCATCAAACACCATCTTCTACGAGGCTGAGCCGCAAGAGGAGAGTCGGCCCCAGATTATTTGATTTGGAAGAGCAAAAGAGACATTCCTAAACGAAGACATGAAATGTATAGGTCGAATTGGTCGTAATATATATAACAATGCATGATCCAGGTCAAAAGACTGTCAATCCAGACTAAACCACCTCGTTACGTTCGCTTTTCAAATATATCAAATCAATCACTTCATTCGCTACGCACCTTTCTTCACTTTAACAGCCATTCGTTATTATAACTATCAATAAATCCCAAGTATCGGCTCTAGCGCAATGGCTTCCTCTTCCACCGTCGCTATACCAAGCATGAGGATCCTCGTCTGTCCCTCGGGTTTCAAGGGCAGTCTCCAGCCGAGCCAGGCCGCTGATTGTATTGAAGCCGGTATCTTGGCTGTTGAACCCCTCGCCTCAGTCCACAAGGTCCCTCTGGTCGACGGTGGCGAGGGGTTTACTCAGGCAATAGTCTCTGCGACACGAGGTTCGATTCACCACATTCCTGTGACTGGACCTGTAGGAGAGATCATCATGTCATTCTTTGGCATCCTCGGTCGAAGCAGGAAGGATGAGCCAGTCACTGCAGTGCTTGAAATGGCGGCTGCTGCTGGTCTGAGCCTAATCCCATCAAGCTGCCGGAACCCAGGAAAGACTACGACATTTGGTGTTGGTCAGCTCATCCTTTCCGCACTAGACGCTGGAGCGAGCCGTATTCTTGTTGGATGCGGTGACTCTGGTACTTGCGACGGAGGCGCGGGGATGCTTCAGGCCCTCGGCGCAAAGTTATTTGACACTAATGGGCGTCTCATCCCAATCGCTCAGGGCGGCGAATCTCTTTTGGCGCTTGACTCAATCGATCTCTCCGAAGTAGACTATCGCGTGTTCAAATCCAAAATCGAGGTTGCCGTAAATTGGCACAACGTTCTTTGCGGACCTGACGGGGTGGCAAATGTTTTTGGCCCCCAGAAAGGATCCACTTCCGAACAAGCCGCTCGCCTTAGCCTTGCCATGGAACAATTGGCAGAGGTCGCTACAGGTATCCTTTGTGATAAGAAGGTGGGACTGGCTCCTGGAGGTGGCGCTTCAGGAGGGCTTGGAACAGGATTGCGTTTGGTCGGGGCCAAGTTGAAGCCTAGATATGAGATTGTCATGCAGTACATCAACTTGCATAGCATCTTCAGCGACTGTGATCTTGTCATCACTGCAGAAGGGGGTATAGATGATCAAACACCCAGAGGCAAGATTCCGGCCGAAGTTGCCAGGCTTGCCAAGAAGCATGGACTGCCCGTCATTGCAATCGCTGGAACAATTGGCCAGGGGGCTAGAGCGAATTATGACATCGGTATTGACGCCTTTACTTGCATTATTCAGAGACCCATGTCTCTAGACGATGCGGTCGAGGAGGCGGAGAAGCTTACCCAGGAGAGTGCGGAGACGGTCATGAGGATCGTGGTAGTTGGGAGGATGCTGGGTAAAGCCATCTGATATACAGAGAGGTCAGGTTTCGCGCCAGAACATTTCCATTTATGTTATCTAGAAGACCTAACAGTATGACATACGTCACTCAAATGAAAGTCGGTTTACTTGATGACCAACTTTCGAATCGATAAGTGCACTCAAATAAGGAACCACGTTAGTCAAAAATGCCACGTAGTAAAATCCAAGGTTCATGTCATGCATATACACTCTTGCACTCCTAGGTCTAGTCTGAACGTCGGCCTCGGCGTATTAGGGGAACCGCCGATCAGCAACATAAGAGACGAAATCTTCAGGTTAGCTTGCTACATGTAGATCATAATGCTTAGGTCATTTAACTTTATACCCTGAAAAGGAGAATTCATCTATGACCTGGGGCAAGACGACTGGCAAGTGGCCAAAACCGGGATATGTTGTTCCTCATCCATGGAAGGAGCGAGTAGTCAAGAGTGGTTGAAAGTGGTCGAAGCTGTTGACCACTCGCTATTGCCATTGCCTGTTATCTTGGTAATCAAACAAGCGCTCTTGTCATTGGTTCTCCTTCCAGCAATGCACTTCTCACGCTACCATAGAATGATCATCTGAGCTATCCAGATGTGAATTCATACAACCATGTGTCCATGTTTATGTAGCACCGATGCGGAGACGTTATCAAGCTGCTACTTGATGGTGTATTTTACTGTTTGTTGTCAACAGCTGGGAATTGTCATCAAGATGATATTTCTCCAGCATACAGCAACGCTTTTAGGTGTATCCGGACTGTCATAGAATTGTCTATTGAGATCATGCCAGGTCAGTATGGTTCGAAAAATCATGTGCATAATCATTTCAGCGTTTTTTGGGACGCCAATATTGCAAGAAACACTATTATTAGTTCTTGAGGATGATTTGGCGGATCGTGTTGAAGATATCAGGCATGACTTTGTGTCTAACTTTACCGCTTTGTTTGACTGAATTCAGACTTGCCGCAATGCGAAAGCTATATGACTGTACTGGAATAACCTGAAAGCATTGCAAGAAGCAAGGATAGTTGCAGTATATTAAGGTTGTGGATATTTAATATTGCGATAAGGTACGAGGACTGGCGGAGTGATGCAGACGGGAGCATAGAAATTGCTTAGGGTCGCAGATGATGATCTTGGTGAAATGTGAGGCATCTTTGCAACTTGGACGAGAACAATGAGTGCAAAGTGTGAAAGAGTAATGACAGGACAGAAAGTGAGAAATGTTGAGGTAAGACGAGGATCATAAAAGTGACTGGGATGTTCTACACAACCACAAAATATAATCAAAGCATGAAAAAGAAATATTGTAATTGCATGGGTTCATTTGATATTGTAAGCTACATAATGCCCCTAAGCTGCTCTTGGAGATAGTTTGTGTCGTATAGGCTAAGAGTCGATTGAGGAAGCGTCTATCTCACGGCTGGGATCCGTTTGTGTTCACAGGGTGGCCTTGGATGATGAAGTCTTCGGGCCAGAACTTGAGCTCGACACTATTGCCAGAAACCTCCACCACATCGTGCAGGCGGGCTGGTTTAGGTGGGTTGCTCTCGGTGAGAAGAATGCCGTCGTCGCGCGACTGAGGGTCCTTTTTAAGCCAGTCTTCAAAGCCATCCAAAGTTTTATGTGAGCCTGACTTGAGAAAACTTTCCAGACGGCGGAAGAGCTTTGGCCATAAGACCGCCTCCATCAGGCTTGCCAAGATTGGCGTCTCAAGGATGAGTGGATCTCCTGGAAAACCCTTTGATCGTGGCCAGACGCCCTTGTTTTCCCTGCGGGCAGCTTTTGACTTGGTGGTCAAATGTTCGCGTATATTCTCCGGGAGAGTGTCGTAGAATGCTGGGAAGACATATCCCTCAGAGAGCAGGGCGGCGTTGACCGATGTATCTACCAGGCTCTCGTCCAGGGAGATGTCAGAGCCATCCGAGCCGTGCACGCTACCATCACCATTATAGATGAAGCCAACTAGACGGGTCCCAAAGCTGTCAAAGCCATTGGACAATACATATCCATTGACTTCTTGATCGCCAGAACTAACAACGAACGGAGGATCGTTAGAAAATCGCACACCCGTAAACCCGAGCATGCGCAATAGCTCATCACGAGCAGCTGCGGCGCCCTCCAACTCCTGGTTTTTTTCCAGGGCATCAACCGCTTCTAAGCGGATATTGACACCTCTATCGTTAATGGGTCTACCGGACGATCCCATTCGTAGTTCCTCGACAAAACCAACGTTGTCAGGCTTGAATCTGATGGTATCACCATCAGGCTGCATGGGCTTTGCGATGCTGAATTTCCCGTGTAGAAGCTTGAACATCTTGGAGGTGATTTCCAAAGATAATGCTTAGTTGGAATAGGAATTTGTTTAAGAAATGTAAATGTTGATATGTGTGTTCTCTGGACGTGCAAGGTGGAAGGAATTATAAGCTGTGCAGAGAGGCCATATAAATACTTGGCAAGTACCATTTAACTGCATATTGCTGGGGCAGGATTTCCATAACAACATGTCCTAGAGCGAGCAACAACTGTCACTGATTTTGAGGCAGCGACGCCAATGTCCATTGACTGAGCCATGAACACTGTAAGTTCAGCTGCGGCTGAGCGGAATGTGACACGTATGTTTGTTGTGTTGAGAAGAACGCCGACATGAATCTAGATCAGCTTCCAGATGGCGGCTGGGAGATGTCAGCATGCAATGAAATACTATCAAGCCTAATCACTCATTCCGTTGCGCACATTCTCAAGCATGTCTTTGGATTGTTTGAAAACAATTTCCAAATAATCTATGAACCCCCCATGTAGCGTTAGCTGCCGTGCACTTACGTGTCATTTCAAACTTAACCCTTTTTGCAAATGAAGCAGTCAATCAAACATAAAATGTGGATGATCTCTATTGTTTAAGGTTATGGGCACTAAAGTATAACTGAACACTGCCAATTGGAAGTTACCCTGCGATAACCTCCGCTTTTCTACGGAAGGTGACCTAGATTGCCCCCCTACCTATGACTGTGATTCAGCCGCATTATATTTGGGGATGGTAGGACTGTGGCTAGCTGGGAGACTGAAATAAGCTTAACTTAGTTAATCTCTACATACCATATAATAATGATCTTTATTCGCTTTGCCTGTTCTAGCGGCGTTCCCTTAAGCAGGATTTATTGCCGATTGTGGCGCTCCGTGGCTTACTATGAGACAAGCCCTATTTGGTTTAGGCCCTATAGTCCTGTAATATACAGCCTTTCTGAAATCATGTGCGACAAGTCTGCCTTGCCGTTCGAAATATGAACCCATCTATAAGCGGAACGCAATTGAACAGTGATATCTTGCTGTTGGACCGAAGCTACTCTGCACATGGTAGTTGGCGATAAGTTTTTACTAAACGAGGTGGTATTTGTGAAGTTAGACAGGGCTTCCAGACAAAACACAATCACAATACAGATCAATTCCAGTATGGACGTTTGATAGTTTTGTTTTACCTCTTGTGGCTCGTAATGACAGTTTTTTAAACAAGGATTGAAACATTCTTGTTCGCAACTCGAGCACCGTGAGTGAGATGAGCGTGTTTTTGACAGGCTGCATGTCCGGGGGTCTCACTCGGTTGAAAAACAACGACTCCCTACCGTGGTTGTAGTCAGGCAGCTGAGCTGGGGTGGAACATCTGAATTAGACGAGTGACTATCATAGCCAACCTGGTCGGGTATCCCCCCTTGCAAGTCAGTAGAGCATTGGGGAGTTGGAGTACAGGCATGAGTCGAAAGGCCGCTAGGGGACAACGACCTATCATTCCTCGGGCAGCTCTTTAATTGGAGGAGATGGTCTTTGCAGGTACCGATCCACTCCGCGACGAATTAAGTCAGCTTTAGACGATAACTTTAATGGTACGACATAGCAATTTTGATCGGGTTCCGCGCCGTAAAGGACAATACAATTAGAATTTACTTTCATGAAACGTTGTGACAAGCTTTTATCCTGTCTAAAACCTCGGTCTCCCTACTGACATCAAGCAGCCCATGCACCGCGACGCCGAAGAACAAAGACCAAAAACACTACAGCGCTAAAAGCTGATTGATTTGAGACCTACCAACCTTGGCGTATTTGCAGCTGACGAATCATACCGACTAGGAACACTGTACAAAGGTCAACTGTCAGATGACGACGCCACGATGAAAAGGCACATGAGGAAGTAGCTGTCTACTGATGAGTCCGTCATTGACTGGCCAGTAGTCTTGAAACATGTTGAGACCAATCGGCGCCTTCGTGAAGGATCCCATCAAAGGCACATGAGACAGGCTATGGACGGAGCTGTCGCTTGAAAACGATGATACGTAAGTGACGACAGGCAACACCGATGATGCAAGGGGTCACATATCATCGCTCACGACGGGTAAGAGCGACAGCAGTAGCAAAGGGAGAGCTCGTAAGGATATCTTGGATGTGTAAATCTGTGTCTTCTCCATAGGTCCCTGGCTAGCTAGCAGTGGGTCGGTCACTAGCTGGTCGGGGTCGCTATCCATGACGCCAGAGAGGCGAATTCGTGAGAGCGATGCGATGGGATATTCCAACAATGGCTTCCGTTTGAAGATTTACTTAGACAAGGAAGGCAAAGAGGACGCGCATGAGGTCGCCAGGTGATACTCGTCGAAAGTGAATCGATTGCTGGCTGGTGACGTTGTCTGTTGTTCGAGAATTTTTTATGGGACTGACGCAATCACTTTACCTTGAAAGGCAAAGAGGTAACCCAGAGACCAACAGGCAAGATCCTCTGCATTGGCAAACACAATATAAGTATCAACGCTCAAAATGAGCTACAAGACGACTCCCTCTTACCGACTCGGCTCAATCGAACTCAGATACCGAATATTGATAGACAAGATAAATTATAATGTCCGGGGAAGGTGAGATAAAGATCAAGCAGAATCAAAGAACAAAGAGGGCATAACGGGAAAACAAAAGTACAAGGGGTATTGGTACCGCACTTGGCTGCCATAACAATTTTATTGGCCAACCAGATTTAGGCAGAAAATACCATCATTTGTGCTTCAGCCGTTAGGCTATTTGAAGCAAACAAAGAAGGCCAGTCTTGTGCGAACAAAGATCTTTAGCAGAAGCGGAGATGAGGAAAGGAAGAGGAGGAAGCAGACTTTGAGTTAGGAAGAATTCTGCCGAAAACAGCCAGAAAGCTGTTTCAAAAGACAATAAATATATATGGCCCACAGCTAAACCTGCTGGTTTTAGTTTGATTAAAGCCAACGACTTTCCCGGTTGCCTTGTCGACAACATGGACTTCATGATAGTCGAATTTGTCCGCACCGCTGATAACGACTCTGGATATTGCACAAGCTTCCGCTTCCTCGCTACTAAAGCCACAGCGCATCTTCCGCGTATTGACCGTCACGGTACATATATCACTGCTATCTGCGAAAAATGGATGAAGCTGTGGTTAATGTGGGCCAACATCCTATTACATCAGCTCTCAATATAAGTTCCCGACGACAGCGTTGCCTTCGTGATTGACAAGGGCATCATGTCCATCCAGCTACCGAATGCGCTCCATGCACTGCCAAAGGTCTCGTCTTCTTGATATATTGTGTCTTACCGAAGTTAAGGTCAAGGCACATTCCTCGACGAATGACGCTATAGCGGGGTGATTTCTTCCTAAGATGGAAATTATTGTTGCAGCCTGGAAGAAGAAACCACATGCATATTCTTGAACGCGTCAAGGGGATATGAAGGAGTATTTGCAGATATTTAGATTATGCTATGATGGGTCTGGTCTGATGTTACTGCGGGGATCCGTGATTTTCGTGCTAATAAGGTGTCAATAGTGGTTTAAAGATGGATGCAAGTGTAAAAGCATGGGTAGAAGCGGGAGAAAGGGTCACGAAGTCTGCTTATGTCTGGTTAAAGGTAGATGCCATGGCGCCGATGGCGAAAGCCTGTTTGAAGAGTTGAATGCAAAAAGAATCAGGTTGAACAAGATGATAATGGCGGGAGGAAAAGAAGTGAGAAGCGTAAACTAACTAGAGCTAGTTAGTCGTCAGCGACCAATAAGCGAGACAGGACATCTGAGTAGAGTTGTGGCTTTGGCAAGTTCTAGGGTAAATAGAACTCATAACACAAGGTTCGGCCTTGGATAAGCGATAGTCGGCGCCTCGTTTTATAGTAGCAGAGGACATTTTTGCAATTCAAAAACACAACACTTTCTAAATACTCGTCCAATTTCTGTAATTGCATTCCAATGACTTGAAATCGTACAAATGGTATTTCCTGGACTCGAGGGTCAATCTTTCGTACGTTCAAGGCGGGTCCGTATGGCACCTGGCTTTTATGTTTTGGATTTTAATGCGTTTCAGCATCCTCGCAATGCTGAACAAGAAAGTGAAAGGTATGAAGAAAGGCATTGAGATGTCGGTTGCAATTCATGTTATCATCACTACGTAGGTAGAACTGGAAGAGTTGTGGCAATTATCAGCACCTTATATTCTCGTTCATCAGTTGGGACAAAACTGGCCGCAAGACGACTTGGCTGATCAGGGTTTCTGTTATGTACTATGTGTGACAGTCTCAATTTGCCAACATCTCTAGCGTCACAACCCCAATACTTTCAAAATATCATGCATACACACTGAAATGCTGCTGTTACACTCTCTCCTACAGATAGATGTAGCAAAAGGGTGAACCGCCAAGAGTATCGAGTCCGTCTTGGATAGTGATCAACGGTGCATTGACGCCCATGTTTAGGACATCAGATTTGATGGCGTCTCTGCTGGGTGGGGTATTGAGGATGGTGATCGTACCGGCGATATCCTTGGCCCGCTTGGGATGCAAGGCCTGCCAGACCCAATAAATACGGTCAACCATAGAATGATGGAGGAAGAAGACAGGATCATTTGGGGACGAAAAGAGATCCGCAGAATCACCACCCATAACAAAATGGCCAGCAGCATGCATACCCAGGAATTTATCGCCGAACCGGCCTTGGAACTCGTCCTGCATAGCCTGAATGGTGTTTGACGCTTTGCCGAGGGTGATGTTATGGAGGTTGGGCAAGTTGAGCCACTGATCGACTGAATAAGAGCTGAGGTCACGGCGAAGACATCGTGGATTATAGTTCAATGGCGTTGTCGTGCCCTCCATTCCTGTCATGCCGGGACTAGGTGGTCCCAGATTAGCGACAGCTCCGGCAAAGGGACCGTCCTTGATGCAACCGCCGCCTTTGCCACTGGGGATGAAGATGTTTTGTTTGCCAGACCAAGCGCCTTCGTGCTCGAAATACTCGCCATCGCCACTCATGCTAGTTCCAGAACCATCGAAAACGGGGTTAGTAGCAAAGTCACCAGTCTCGAACCAATTCCAGTACTGTGATAAATGGTAAGCTGGCGTCGCGGGTACCTAGGACTCAACTTACTGGCTGCGTTCCCTTGTAGCCGCACTCATCTTGGAGAGCCTTTTCGTAGGCCCAAGTGAAGTATCGATGCCAGGTGAAAAAGTTGCCCTAGTAATTTATAAGATCTCATGTTCATAATCGACAAACCATCAACGAGATCACTTACAGTTCCGTGGATGCTCAAGGTTTGATTGATATGAACGGCAACAAAGTCATCATATCTACTTCGAGCCCCGGGTGCAAAGGTCGGATCGGCTTTGGAGGGTTTCTTGCGCAGGCAAAGTACGGCATCAATATAGGCTTTCTTGTCCTTTTTGGAGAGTGACTTCCTGCAAGGAGTCAGCAATGACAGAGAGCCTGGAGGAGTTGGGCCTCTCACCAATCACGGCGTACAGCGGCGTTGAAGATTGTGCATTTCTTGGGTCCAGGAGACCTTTTGCTGGGTTCTGCCTCTGCGTTCTCGAGTGCAGACGTCGCTTTTTCGTTAAGAGACAGAATGAGGTCACTTGCCGACGATTGATCGGTGGGTGCTGCCGAGACGACACAACCTGAGGCGGCCAGCAGGGTGGCGAGAATTCCGAAAGAGACCTTCATGATTGACTTTGTAGTTCTCTTGCGCGCCTCGAGTATGTGAACTGACAATGAGAAGGGGAAAAGACGGATTGAATTGAAGATAAAATAGGCCTAGATAACGTATGATAAGTTGATATCTAATGTACCGGAACAATTAATACCACGGAAGTTTTGATCCCTCCCCTGCATGCGTTCGCCAAGCCGGAGTAACATCTAATACTAGGTAGCATGGCCCCAACATGCATTTGACGGGGAGCAGGGTTTGGTTTGGCTACCCGGAGTGCGGATCCGGCATTCCGGACCGAGACCGAGATGATCATGTCACCCTTGCGAGAGAGGCACAGTCTGCAGAATCAGGGCACAGTCCACTCGACAGGACGGAACAATATGACTAGCATGGGTTAACCACTCCTCGGTAACGACCAACAGCATTTTCTGCAGATTTTATTGTAAATCGATACTTTAAATGAAACTGAACTAATTTCTAGTGCGAGGGGTTAAGACTTGATATGGCAGGCGGATAAGTCAATGTATTTACCCGACAGCATACAGTGACTGAGCCAATAGCACAAATTTCGACTGACAACAGACAACAGACCAGCAGCAATACATGCAAAGGATTTTGATGCATACAGGCTAATACGGCATCTGCAGGGGAAATCCACACTCCTTCTTTAATCGTAATTGACGCCACCCAGCGGAATGCTGAGATGAGTAGACGGCTGGACGAGACGGACGATTGGAAATTTGTGACTTGGCTCAACTAACCTCAGATCCCATCCTGTCTCAATCACGTTGCCAGTTCTTTCTAGCATTTTTTCCAAACACTCAAAATGCTCTTTTCGAGATGCCGGCTCCTCCACCATTCGTTGTAAACACTGACCCCAAGCGCGTGGCAGAATCACAGACAACTTTGATCATAGGGGTCATTACTGCCATCAACTTTGTCGCACTCGTTGTCGTCGCTGCAAGGACTTATACCCGCTTAGTTATCTCCAAGTCCCCGGGTGCCCAAGATGTACTCATGGTCTTGAGTGCTGTAAGCCTTTACTGTCGTTTTGGGCAGCTTCTCATCTTATGTCAAAGGGACCAGCCTATTCTCTAACATCATGTCTGTCTAGTGTACTGGGCTTGCGGGTACCATCATCTTGTATCTCCAGATTCCACACGGTCTGGGGAAACACGCCGACACGATCGAACGAGCCGACTTTACCAAGTTTAGCAGATACAGCTTCATACTCACGGTAGTCCCCCTTCTCGGAGGGATCGGCCTCTTAAAAGTCGCAATTGCCCTCGAACTCATCAAATACAATGGAAACTCATGGAAATGGTACAAGATTACTCTCCGGTGCATGATTGGTATACCTATTTCTCCCTACGATCAAACAAAGTGGACTCATAGACTGATCGGTCTTTTGCAGCTTTTGTCATTGCATATACAATCGAGGCGTGGCTTTCGTTCATTCTCTTCTGCAATCCAGTCGCAAGGCAATGGGACCGGTCACTAGAAGGATCTTGTTATCCTATTTCCATGTTTGTCGCATTCGGTCTTGCTAATTCTGGTGAGTGACGATCTACATACCTTATGTACAACAACTTCTTCTGATGCGTGCTCAGCTTTCAATATCTTTACTGATGTTGCCTTTGCTACCTTGCCTATCCCACTTATCTGGTCATTGAAAATGCCTCTCAAAACGAGAATCTACCTCATTGTTGTTCTGAGCCTGGGATATGTGTATGTGAAAACTTGGTCAACCACGTACCATCAAGCTAATAACTTCAAAGTGCCGCGGTGATGGGTTTAGTAAAAGCTGTTTCCCAGATGAAGTACGATCCCGCAGGCGATAACACATAGTAAGTCAACGCAAGCATGCAACTTGCTCAGAATCTGACTGTTTGATCCACCACAGCCTTTACGACATTCAATTCTGGGGCCTGTGAGTACACCGCTTTCATCCCGCTGTCGCTTTCGAACTTACGATAGTATAGTCTCCAACTCAACGTCGGCACTATCGCCGCTTGCGCGCCCTCTCTTAGGCCTTTGGTGAAGAACATCCTGCGACTGAAGTCGGTGACCCCTGCGTACGGCTACTCAGACTACGGACAACGCCAACACAGCCTGCCCCTTTCTACGATTGAGGGAACAAGTGCTCCATCTAGCTCGAGACAAGGAGACCAAGTAGTGCAATCCAAGCGCCGACACGATCCAAAAAATGCCATTTACGTCGAAACGGTCTTCGAACTCAAGAACAGTAGCCAGGTCGCTATCCTAGAAACAGATAGCACAGAAGGAGTGAAGGTTCGAGGCGAATCTAGTTAGATATATAAGACTACTGTGTTATGTTTACTTAAACTTAATTTCAGTCAGCGATTTTGTCTTCAGTAGGTGGTAACCCTCCTAATCCTTTGACTCTGTGCTGCCTCTATTGGTTTCTAGAGAAATGGCATTTTCCTGCTTTCATATATAGCGGTATTGAGCTAACAGATCCTCATTATCTGCTGCTTTTCTTTGATCTGAAGTATTGGAATTCCAGGGATTAGGTGGTAGCGAAAAAAAGGTATGTCGGCAGCTTGTCATGGATGGGGCGAACAATTGAATTCTCACAGTATCTCGTGATTCAACTGCCCTGGTCGTGTTATTTTGTTGTTGACAGTCTGACAAACATAGACTCCCTGACCTTCCCAAACTATTAGCTACATTAGCATAACTTTCCGTCCAAATATATTTTCAATGTGTAGCTAATTAGGCCAACCACATTTGTTGCTGACACGGGAAAGATGAGAGCTGAAAAACTGATTCGGGGTGTGATCAGCGTAAAGACACTACATATCTCATCCATCATTGGACCGCAAAAAACTGGGAACGAACAAGAAATGAATGACAATTAGGACTTTACATCACTATGACGTGCCAGTGGAATTGGGGAAAACAGGTTAAGGCATATCTTGATGATTTTATTACTGCAAGTGTATTCGTTATTCCTTGCTAGTAAGCCACTTTGACTCCAGAGCTATCCATCAATTAATGCTCTACAATCTCACAGTCAACTTACCAGACGCCAAGAAACCTGAGGAATGTCAATGATCACTGGGATCGCCCTAAATCTGCCTCCTGTGACACGTCCCCTCATGATCTAGTCAAGTCGAAAGAAGCTTTGACAGCACGTCTGCGAGATCTGGTCAATAATGCTCCCGTGATGCTGTTCATGAAGGGCGTGCCCAAGTGCCCATTGCGTCTTTTTAGTCGACGTGTAGTCCGTATATTGAAAGATCATGGCATTCAGTATGATTCTCTTATAGTATTATCAGACTACGAGATGGGATAGCATGCTAGTTTTTTGTCAGGAGAAAAAGTCCACGTGAAAACTCTACTACCCTACAGCTTTTGATTGGTAGCTTGACCATGTTATAGCACATGGAAGCACTGCAAGTTTTGATGTATTTTCGCCCAGTTGATCAATTCTCCAATTTTATCCAATCCCCAAATGGACATCAGTATGTATTAATAATAGTCAACTTGCTATCTGAAACATTTTTCCGCGATATATATGAATTAAAGGACTGGCTGCATCACCTGATTATCAACGTGACACAGGCATCTTGGTTTAATTAACCCCGCGACAGGACTCGACTCAGTTGGAAGCGACGCGACGCGATACGTTATTCCTTCGCTTCTCTGGGGGCGACTAAACTTAATTCCTTTACTTATCAGCAGCGACCTTGACCTCTTTTAACAGACATCGTGCGGGCGCGCTTCGTCATTTATACATTTTCATTCTTGGACGCTCTGCTTTCGAGGTCTTACACATTGCCTCTTTTATGTACCGATTCTCGTGACTCTTATTTACGACTGCCTACCTTTATCCATCCTGCTTCTGCCTCGCATGGCATTGGCACTTGGACTCGATATTGCTTCCACCACAGCACCCTCCGCAAAATAGAACCCACGACCACTTCATGATTGTTCTTTCAGCCGCTGGAACTGACAATCTCTCGACCGTGTGGCGTGTCTGTTTTGAAATCGGGATTTTGCTACCGCTCACTGTCTTCTATTTCCGCATGCGCATGCTCAACTCGAACCTCTACCGTCAGGGTGCCATTAAGCGAAGAGTTCCTTATGCCCTCGTTATTCGTTACTATTGGAAAACTCTCATAGGGACCTGGGGTGCCTGGTTTCTGTACGACTTTGTCACATTTCCCAATGGGGTCTTCTCAGGTACCATCCTTGCCTCCGTCATACCCGAGGGCGGCAACACCCTTTTGCACACAGCAGAATGGCAACTCCTACTCGGTTGTATTGCTCTGCCTGGTGTACTCATTGGTGCCTGGATGTGCGACAGGGTTGGTAGGAAGAACACCATGATGATAGGGTTCGTGGGCTATCTAGTGTTCGGCCTAATTATTGGGTGTACATATGACAAGATTACTAAGATTGTCCCCTTGTTTATTATCTTCTATGGTCTCATACAGTCATCTAGAAATCTTGATCCTTGAGATATGCTTGGTCTACTTTCTTCAGAAAGCTACGCCACAAGTGTCCGCGGTACATGTTACGGCATCAGCGCAGCGCTGGGCAAGACTGGGGCTGCTGTAGGAACTCAGGCCTTCAAGCCCATTCAACTGACTCTTGTAAAACGCTGGACGTTTATCATCGCTGCAATCTGTGGCATCACGGGAGTTTTGGTGACATATTTCTTTATCCCCAATGTCACTGGAGAGGACTTGAGCGAGAATGATGAGAGGTTCCGTGTGTATTTTGTGAATCATGGATGGGACGGCGAGATAGGGGACGGGCAATCGAAAGGTCCTGCTCAGGGCTCTGAAGTAATTACCCTGAAGAATGATGGTCTATAGAGAAGGCAAGATAAACCTGTAAAGAGACGTTACCTGATAGCTAGAAGTGTAATCGTAACCGATTGGACATGTAGCTTGGAAACGGTCAGAGAGTAAGAGGATAGTAGACGTTAACTTAAGATATTCAAATATATTTAACAAAAGTTACCCAAGTTAACAGACTAGCCATCTGGCAGTAACATGTCGTCCTCGTCTGATTGTTACAGTTTTGAGGATGAACTATAAAGTGCAAACCTTGATGCATTCGCTGACAAAGGTCCAAGCTATGATATAACGGTGATTTCGTCTCTGCTCAATACCCCTTTCCCCTCTGTCGATGCCCCTGTGGGCAGAGCTTGCTTGCGGATTATAAGCTCCTGCGGCACGAAAGGGAAGTGGGTTCTAGCATGGGATGCACAGTAAAAGCTATCGCCTCTGGTCCCGTCAAGGTGGTTTTCAGTGTTCGGCCAAGGGATTCCTTGCCAGGGTTCAACCAATATTAGAAGCGACTCCCATTGGAGCTAGAATGGCAGAGCCTGAAAAGATTGCCCATGCGATCGGGTTCCTCTGTGAAACGAAATCCCAGTGGACCACTGGCGTCTGCCTTAGTGTTAACGGTTGTTTCTCAAGGACATAAATAGACATTGAAATACTGTTACCACTCATTCTTTTCAAGTATTAATCTTGTCAAACGCTGTGTTTACGAAGGCGGATGGAGTTTTTGTTCCAGGAGCAAGTCAAGGACATGCGAAGCCGTATAGCTAAGATATACGGTATATCCATACTTATTATGTTCCAAACTAAATAGATATATGTTCCTATACAAACTATCTCTGTTGCAATCAGACCTAATCTGAATAATAAGGTCGTGTCTGTCAATATTAGTAGGAGATTATCAAAAATGATCTAGGCCGACCCTTACTGAACAAAATGTTCCATCACAAATCTTTCAGGGTGTAGGGGCACCGAGCGCTACAGCAGCGCATGCTGCAGAGCACTTCCCAAACGCAGCGTTGCAAGCGATAATCGAAGCTGGAGCTGTAACTCCTACAGTAGCTCCCCAGGTAAACCCAGCTGCGCTGTAGCATGCCATGACGACACCGGCGCAGCCAGCTTGGCATGCTCCGTAAGCGATAGGGCCTGCGGAAACCGTAGCCAGAAGAGCAGCAGTAGTGGTAATGGTAGAGGAAAACTTCATCTTTGTATGTGGCTACTATAATGGAATAGTTTTGAAATTGCCTCTGTTGCTCATCCTTATACTGAAAGAAAATGATGTTATAGAGAATCTGCGTTGTTCAGTCTGAAGAGCTGAATAAATGCCACAGGTCAAAAACAGGTTAAGGATATCGTCATGGATGTTTAATTATTGCGTCTGTGAGTGAAGTGGTCGGCCTCCCATTCTGCGACTGCAACCAATTGGAGATCTTTCAAGGGGGGAAGAGTGATCAGTGGGCCACCAGCACACAAAGTCAATGACAAATACGACCTCATGGAACTAATTGTCCGCAGCAAGACAGTGCATGAACAACATATCAGGAGAGGATTGCAGAGACGTGCAGGGAGGCCTATGGCCTCAAAAAGAGTTAGCCACTTACGCGCTATCGCTCAAGGTAAGAGATAGAATTAGTGCCAATCAAATTTGTCATCGAAGGGTAATTGTAACAGTTGTTTGTCATTACATGCTGCGGTCGCATTGATAGGCTTGTTGCCTCTTCTCCCATGCGGGAGGCCAACCCATGCACGTTATCTGACAGTCTTTGATGGCCAACAATTCCGTCGCACCATCTGTTGGCTTTTGAGGGATGCCGCAATCTTCGAGTATCTGTGTGGTTACAGCACAAACAAATGCGATGACTAGTGACGAAATTCCCCTGCTTGAGTCCTTCTTTCGCTACTCCGTACTCACGCTACCACAGCCTTTGGACAGCGATAATATCGCCCTAACTCAGAGCCTCGCGGAGAAGTCAACAAGATCCAACCTTGCAATTCTAGCTTCTGTTTCATTTAATAGCGGAACAATGAATTATTCCAAACGGCAGTGATGGCGAACAGCATTCTAGGGTTCTTCTTCGTTATTTTTACAAACTGTACAAAACGAATCGCTCGTTTGAAATTTAGAAGGCACTTCAAAACCAGCGGTACCACGAAAAAGAGCACCAGATGCAGAAGCAAGGTCACTTTGAGGCACGGTGCTCCCACCGAAAGGTCCAACAGTGAATCCCTTGGGAGCAGTGTTAGTCTGTAGGCTTCACCTGGTTATACGGAACCAGGAAAGAAGGGTTTGGAATCGATTAAAAGCCAGGCGGAGAAGATAACTGTTTGGAGAAGCGCCACATTCCTAAATGATTTCCAGAGGGACTGTCGCCTATCAAGCTGAAATCCTTTAGTGACTGCACATCGCACAATGATTTAATGATCGAGTCGAGCTTCTATAAAGAAAATGATCGCCCAGGCAGTAGATAGAGTTTGGCTGATTTCAACTCTTATAGTAAAGTCCCTAAGAGCATCGATCGGCGCCCATGACTACAGCCCAACTTTTGTCCGAGGTTATCCTGGAGCTTGTCCAATCTCATGATCAGCTATCGTAGGGTGTCCACTCTGCTTTGTTCAAAGCTGCCTGTCTCCATAAGCCTAATTCATGTATCCTCATAACCGGCAATATCTGAACGGATAGGTAGTTCGAATAACGGCAAATCATCGCTACTAAGTGGAATAGATATCCTTGTGGAATTTTAGAAGGGTTCTGCGTCCTCAAAGACAAACGAGACGTGGAAAAGGTTGTACCAGTGCCTTATTTACGTTTTTTGGGAGGGCGTATATGAAGGAGATTCGTATTGTAGAAGAAGATGGGGGAAATACATTAGATAAATAGATACAATCCTCAGCCGGCTTTAAGAGTATACATCCAATCAGACATGCCCTCGTTGACTCGACGATCCTCTCTGACTGCCTTGTTGCGACTCCACAAGCAGGTATCTAAGAAGATATTCAAACAGACACTTGTCATTAAGCAGGCGAAAGTAACCCATATACCGGTCTAGTCTGGATGTTGTTAGATATGCTCACGCGAACCCGGACATTTGTAATCTTACTCTATAGTAAGGGCTCTCGCGAGCCATGAAGGTGACGCCTGCAAGGATGCCGCCAATGCCTCCCCCAATCAAGCAGGTTGCTGATGCAACAGCTCGCTTCGAGTGGGACGTGATATTGTTGGCCTAGACCGCAGCCGATAATTGCCATCTTCTTGACAGCCAAGCTGTAATCGTCACGCCAGTGCGCAGTATGCCAAGGGACGCCCTTGTAGTTCTCGCGGCCGGGGGTGTTGCCGGACTTGGGTGTGTCCAGGCTGCCGACGCACTGGCATATAACTTCAGCTATCCAGTGCGTAACGCGGCTAGTGTCCTTCTTCTCGACAAAGATGTACCATGCCATCTGATTGTCATCCCAGACACACGCCCAGACCAGGTAGTTGAAGTTGGTGCATCGGTGGAGGCTATACAAATGCTCAAACCGGGAGTAGTAGTCTTCAACCTGGTTCCTGCGTGCGTAGAGATGCGTCCACTCTAGAAAGGGGTAAGGGCCACCCTTTGGAGAGCTCTTAGAGGTGTGGGATCGAAGGACAAGGGGTCTTACTCCTGTTAGGAAGAATTGACGTCGTAAATATGATGGCCGGCACATCGCAGTAACAGCTGGGTACTTGGTCTTGGCCCAAACGCTGCTGTATCCCTCCTGGGTGTCGACAATAATCATGTCCCTGTGCTTTATGGGGGTTTCATCAAGAAGCATAGCGGCCTGCTAGATGCCAGTGATACCAGCACTGACGATAAGGATGCACTTTTGCGAAAGACATCATCGACGTAAGGTTCCGATCGGACAGGTTCCTCGTAGTCAATCCCAGATGCTGTGAAGCCCGAAACATCACCGTACCCATCGCTATTAAGGGTTCTGGCGTCAAAGGTAGATACTGTCTAGGCACGAGGGTTTGGGACGATTTTGGTTTTAGCCATTGTGTGCTTACAGAAACTTTCGATGAGACTGTGATCGACGGAGGTAGTTGGATGTGCTAGACTGTTCGTGTTTAAAGCCAGGTAATCCGCGAGCCTCACTAGCAATATTTAAGAAGGAGGTTTGGACTGGACAACCGAGTATGTTGACACTATAGGCTGAGGATCCGTCACTTTCGACGACATTGCACGTTTTGACCTCGTTCGAACTTATGAAAGGTTGACTAAACCAAAGGCGGAATGACTGATATTCGTCCAGGCGGGCTCAACATGAAGGACTTCAAAGGTTGGTCAAGGAAGTGCATAGAAATGATACGATAGTTACTCTTCCTTCTGCTGCACGCTGCCAACGGTATCAAGCCACATGATTCGGTACGTAATATTAGGCTCTGTAGTATGTGTCTGCTCTAACGCGGCGGGGTAGTCCAAATCACCGCCTAGATTACGACGATGTTTTCTTTGTCCGGAAAAGAGCAAGCGAAAACGCTGCCGCAGGATCCGCGGAATGGCACAGTGAAGAGAAAGTCCTTTCCCCCATGTTTCTTGGTGTACGACTTTGGGTTGCTTTGGATATACCTCATCGCAGTTGAAGGGACGGTCCAGTTTAGAGACACTAAACCGCTAGTGATCTTACGACACTCCAAGCAGTGGCAGACCGATGTCTAAGCACGCAGGGACAAGTTAGCCGTGGTTTCGACTTAATTGAAACTGTGTCTGTTCAAGATGGTTGGATCTCGTGTCCCGAGTTTTGCGTCGGCAGGTTAATCAACTTCTATGCGAATCGCACCGCAGGGGCAGCTGCCGTGTTACGTGCTCGACTCCACGGCGGCTTGACTGGTGGCAATATAACGAAGGAGTATGTCACAAGTTTTAAGATCAAGGTATGCGTGTTGGAGGCATAAACTGTTGGCAGTGTCGGTACTCGGATATGCTATACCACTGGTCCGTGACTGACTCGGAGTCCGGCTCTGGCTCAGCCTTCTAGGGACAACTTACGACACAGGGTGAGTCGACTGTTGGTGGAACCGCTTGAGTGATGTTAAAAGAACAAGTTCCCTGACGTGCCATCAATGAACTATCCTGTGATCCACGAAATCAACATTTTTCACAACATCACGATTTTCCCGAGATGAGAGTTAACACCAACAATTACAAGATGGTGTCTTCTGTCAAGCGGTGGGATCACGGTAAGACCCGTGAGCTCTACCGCCAGCTCGGAACAAACATCTACAAGACCAAGGATGGTCGCTGGTACTCACTCCATGGCAACATGGACCCAACACCGCTCCTCACCATGCTGGATCTTCCTCAGCACGATGAGAATAACATGTCCTGGGAGGAGATCCTCGAAATGTACATGAAGAAGGTGGCTACTTTGGACTCTGAGACTCTTGACAACGAGAACAAGAATGTTTACCGGGTTCCCGGTACCATGTGTTATGAGAAGGAGGATTTTGAGGCTCTTCCACATGTAAGAATTCGATCACCCTGTCTGGTTCAAGGCCCTGACTAGAGCTTTCCAGGGTATCGCTCTCAAGAATAAGCCCTGGTACAACTTGACGAGAGGACCTTATAGCCAAGTTTCAGCGGTATGGCTGGACCCGTCAGACCCGTCGGATCGGCGGCCGCTATCCGGAATCAAAGTCCCAGAACTCGCCCGTGCCATCTGGGCACCGACCATCGGTGGAGTCTGTGCTGCGCTCGACGCCACCGTTATTAAGGTGAGCTCAGCTACCAACACGGAGCTTCCCATTACTCTCATCGATGGGTGCGTTGGCAAGGTTAGCGTTGATATTAACCTCAAGACGTTTAGGGGCCGTAAGAAGCTCTTGGGGCCTATGACGCCGACGCTTTCGTTGACGGCTACCGGCCGGCTGTGCTGTAGCATCTCGGTTTTGGCTGGGACGCTGTATTCGGCCTGGTGACCAAACGTGACCGTGGCATCGTATATTGGCAAGAGAACTGCTATGGCTGGAAAGGGCCAGGGATGACCAGGCCTGGCTGGGCTCAGATTGCTGATACCGTCACCGGAATCGGCCTGGAGTTCGGAAGATTTAACGGCTTCGACGAAGCCCACATCTTCCCGGAACCCAACGCCGACTATTAGTAAGTGCTCCTTCCTGTTATCGCCACTTGATCATGACTCTGACCCCCAAGTAGGACTGGACATGCCGGTGCCGCAGGAGTCCTGTACGCTCTCCTACTCCGAAGCCAGAAGGGGGGGGGTTCTTACAATGTGCAGTGCTCTTTGGTCGTATCAGACCTGCACAAGCAGAAGTACGAAGTGTATAATGACGATATTGAGAAGCTGAAGAAGCGCAACCCGGAACTTGTCGGCCACATGAGACACTACGACGAGATCGTGTCCCACGGCCGGAACCGTCAATGTGTCCGTGGATTTATCGCCGATCGGACCTTCGAGGAGGCGCTCCCCAAAAGCTTCTACCAGACCCTGAGCGGGAAGGGATGGGGGCTCCCGGACATTGAGGTGGTACGGCTACCTCTCCAGCTTTCCAAGACCAAGACCGACTTCCCCGTTGGTGCTTTCCCCCCGGGTTACCATCTGCCGAAGTGGGTGCCGGAGGACAACTTGAACTTTGAGAAAATAGTCCCTCATTCGGCTACTAGCTAGTCTCGGATGGAGAAGATAGTTTCATAGAAAGACGTCATCGAAAACATTTCTAAACTCCCTTTACTTCAGGGTTTCCCGGCCGTATGCTGTAGTATTATAAGTATGACAATATTCCTGGACCTTAAATGGACAAGCAATGAGCTGCTACAATCGGTATGGTTGGTTCCTATCGTTGGCAATAGCCATGTATGCTACAGCGAAGCCAGTGGTAGTTCTTTGCATTGTGATTCGACATAGCGTTGATCAAGACAAGGCCACTGCCTGCACATCTAGTCAGGGACACGGTCGTCCATCAGAGACGCATATGTTTGGAAAATTTCGTTTGGTAGAAGATCGAAATAGGATCAGTAGATGTTGAAGCCATGGAGTGAACAGGGAAGTGAAGGGTTGACGTGACGAAAGGTGGGGAAGACACGTCGGACGCGCGAGTGTCGACAGAGCAATGTCGGTTGGCTCGGTAAAATTTACCCCGAACGTGTCCAGCGACCTAACCCCCACTAGCCATTATTCCTGCATCCACTAATCCCGGCTTCGCTCTCGGGTAGACTCAGCTCTGGAATATATTCATGTTTGTTTTGGGGCAGAATATTTCACTGTAGTCGCACGCGCAAGTATGTAAAAACATTGTCGACCAAAACATAATTTCGCGCATGTTGAGACACGTACACTCTAACTGCGAACGGTAACGCTTGCATAAGGGGTCCAAAAAGAACGGCTTAGCTGGAACAAAGCCCGAATTCAGGTAATCAAGGAGCACTTATCAAAGAAGGACATTATGTAAGAACCATCATGGTGATGATGGTTCGAAAAGAGATGCATTGCATGACCACGACAGGTTTCGGATGCTCACAGTGCAGTGGTGATAGCAGAGATGTAAAAAATTAGATTTGCTAAAAAGCAATCGATTTGTCTTGCCGCAGGGCTAAGCGTTACCAATCAGCTTGGGTTTATATGACGATCTATTCCACATCTGGCTCACAAGTGCAAGGTGATTGGTTTAGAAAAAACATTAACACCTTTGAGACTCTCCACTGCTGCTGCGACCAAAAGGTCCTGAAGATTAGCGAGTCAGCCAGCCCGCTCATCCAAGGCACTGAAACAACTTGAGTCTAGGTTAGGTTCCCAACCCACATTCTCTCAACTGGTTGACAATGCAGCGCTTTCAATACCTTTCCTCACCAACACCAGGCTTCTATACCTAGGTTACCGGCAAACGAAATCAGCTTTTTTTCTGATCTATTTTTTTTTGATTGATGCCTAAATCTCCTCTACCTACACATAGTTTAAAGATTGTTGACGTGACCGAGGTTCTTTAGGATGATTCAATCCCAACATCCTCTTGTATCGTTCTCTCGATCTCAAGTCCCTAGAACGTCTGATTCTATGTTGTGACACAACGAAAGACGACCATAACGATTCCAGCGTCCCTTTAGACAGTAGTGTTAAATTTTGTGGTAAATCGATTGCCACGCCCTGAGGACATTTTTCACGGGTATTAGTGTTGATATGCTGGATGTTACCTGGACTGCATGTAGAGTGAGATTCTATACCACCTTCACATAAAATACAATAATGTCAGTATTCCACCGTGCAAAGTCCCAATGCCGCCACCCGTTAAATGACAGTTACGTGAGGAAGATTAGTGCAAGGCTACTCTAGATGAAAAACGTTTGTTTTACTGTCCTGAAAGCGTATGATACCCCGCTTTTGCGATCCGGGCATCAGCCATGGAGCAACATTGTAAGGTCTAATAGTAAAGTTAAGATTAGCACGCAAGCCTTCATTCCAGGTGTAGATTAACTTACTGTCGCTTACCGTATCTCCAGTGCCAACCTACTCGTTAGGCTCCAACAGCAGAGTCGAGTACTATGCGATGAATCTTACTGGTGTATGAACCATCAAAATCTTTGACGACTTTGTACCATTTGTCGAAGCCATCGAACCAATCGTCAACACCCTTGAAATTATTGCAATACATGTCCCAGATGGTATCGTTGTTATATAATCAAAGATAAAGCTAACGAGAATGAGGCCAATAAACATCTAGTGCAGAAAATAAAACTGAACACTATTCATCTATCTCCTTGGTAATCATTATTGCTCGGTGGTATCCAGGCCGGTCGTTGTATGTCTCTGGGTTATGAGAGCTGGCCAGATCGATCACAACAGATTCGGGGAGCCACTATCAGGATAACATTTGAACCAGCTCTTGCCAAGAACAGCCCAGCACTCCCCAGCGCCCACGTCAGACGAGGCGCTAGTCAAAAAGAAAATGCAGGGGACTTGGAGGCGGACGGAGATACTAGTCAGGAGGTAAGAACTAACCCCAAAATGCAAGAACGACTTTGACATGCACACAATCGATGGCATCAACGCCAGCCATTTGTTCCGCACGAGCAAGGCGCGCTACATATCCTAGCTCGGGACGGCTTCCTCCACAGCAGTAGGGTTACTGAGAGACTGAAATGGAGTCAGAAGCGAACCAGGAGCACTGGGGTTGTCGTCAGCAAAGTGAAGCGCAAAATACTTTCTCGAGCCTCAAATCTACTTGCGACATCTCAAGAATTCTAGCATAGGGAAGACAACCGATAAAGGCAATCGCTCTAACCCGTAGGTAGTTTAGTGTAAACCTTATCTCTCATCTGCAACACATCTTCTACTTGAACGCGTATATGAGCTTATGACCAATGTCACTCAGACTCGCCTAGAACCCAGCCATAAGCCACTTTGACCCCAAACTTCACGGTGTTAAAGTCAAGGCGTCAGAATGAGTGTTAAGAACCCCCTCGCCCCATCTCCTGCCTCGGATAATCTATCATTTATCACAAGTGTTGCACAATCACCACCTTCAACTTTACTCTTCAAATCCACGGTTTCATCTTTTAACCTCTGCTTACAATTATGGCTGTCACTGGCAGTGAATCTGCCGAAGATGCCCAAGAAAACAGGGCTCCAATTGCGATTGCAGTGGCTATCGTTATGATGGTTTTAGCAATCCTACTCATTGGCTCACGACTGTGGTCTCGTCAGTCCATTCAAGCACTGGGAAAGGATGACTTGACCGCGGTAATTGCTTTGGTATAGTTTATCCCGCGCCTTCTTCAATTCTTGTCTTTAACACCAAAGTTATAGTTTTTCATCATTGGGACTAGTGCGTCGGTCATAGCCAGTATGTTTGTATGCCTCTATACAGATATAATATCTAATCTTTTATGAAGTGACTCAATACGGACTTGGCCTACATATCTGGACATTATCTGATGACATCTTGGTCTTGTACTTCCGAGTAAGAAGGTCTTTCGACTGGTAGTGAACTGAATGCTAATCTTGGCAGGCATTTTGGATCTCTATTTTACTTTATCTACAGGGTATCTATTGGATAAAAGTAACCATATTGCTACATTACCACCGAATTATGAGTAAGATTGCTCTTAGATGGGTTTGCGTTGCAGCTATTGTTCTTATCACACTGTGGTGTATTACCCAGACTGTTATGGCATTAGTTCAATGTATCCCCATTCAAGCTGTCTGGGACCATAGTATCGATGGGAAATGTATTCCAAACCAAACAACCCTATGGTATATCCACGGGATCATACATATTGTCTCTGACTTTATCATCATATTGATGCCACTTCGTGTTATATGGAAACTTCAGCTCCCTACTTCACAGAAAGCGTTCTTGCTTAGTATCTTTGGCCTTGGTTTCTTGTAAGTTCTATATCCTATATATATGTCCCTACGTATTGACGCTTAGTTTAAGAAACATTGCTATATCAATCCTGCGGTTGCAGTGGCTTACACCCGTGACAGACGTGACCTGGTGGAATGTTACTCCAGCGTCTTGGTCGCTGGCAGAACTCGTTTCCGGACTCGCTTGCGCTTGCCTCCCTACTCTTAAGCCCCTTCTCTATAAGGCCAAAACCTGGTTTCCTCGCATGCGCTTCGGGGACAGTACTGTTTGTCTGCAAGATGATAACTGCGATGGAAATATGGAGTTGAGTACTGCTGTCATCAGTAGGAAAGATACAAATAGTGACCATAGAATACATCCGAGTATGGACGTGGATATAAATTATGAGGATAGAGAATTGGGTCAAGGGTAGCAATAATGCTATTTGTTATTGGCCTGATTCAGGACAATTAAATCACTCAGATTATTATACAATGGAAACGTAATGTGTAAAAGGGTTTGATATAGCTTATTATTGTGTAATGGTTTATTTTTAAATCTAATCATTATTTTTCATAGAGCAGTTTGTAGACTTGGAGAGTCTGGAGGATTAACTCAGCAAAATCACCGCTGTACTGACACCCAAAATGATTATAGTACTAGCCACTACTGCAGGGGCTACTTTAAGGTTCCGGGAAGCACGTCCCGTAATATGCCCATTCCCGTCTTCTAACGGAAGTTACCAATTCTAGGGCTCTCTTAAAGCTTACTAGAGCGTAACTGGAGCGCCAAGTCGATAACTCTACAGTAAAGAAGGTATCACATGATACCTCGACAGGTTATTTTCTTAAATACTAAATGACCTCCGTAGATTATCATTATATAACATTTCAGCCCTGGAAGGAAGGGTAAATTAGTTGGACGGTTACTAGTCTTGGAGAGATAAACTAGCTCATACTAGGTTTGATCTAGCAGATGCATAAAGTGTTGGTTGATATGCTCGGCTTACGGCACTTCCTCCGGTGTGGGTATGGGTCACTACCTATATGATTGGTTAGAGATCAAGGAGTTCACGTGGCGTGCCTGTGGGGTAGTGACACAAGTCCCCTCTGAGATCTGACCATGTATTTACGCCTTAATATATAGTGTGCCTAACAAGGAGCAAGTCTCTCCTGGTTTCGAAAGATCAGTTAATAGTGACTCGACAATATGCGCAACCATGATCAAGCCTTGATTCAATCTCAGTCAACTTATACCTGTGGTAGTTACTGGAAATGGGTTCCGCTTTTGTGTCTGGCCATGCGTACGCCACTCGGTGAAGAATTGACCGAGGTTCTGGTCCGCGCAAACATGCATGCTCTGCTTGATAAAAGCGCCCTGTATTAGCAGTCGCTTTTGCGGAATAAATTTGAGCGATCAACATTTTCTGATAGGCTTATGGAACGACGACGCTATTGCCGATATGGGTCTCGTCGAAAGTAGGCTCACTCCTGATCCTCCGCTTTGGAGCGGGGAATGGAGATCGCCTTCTTGGGTCGCTCGAGACTAATACTTCCTGACAGGGGCTGGAGACATCGACCTGCTAGTCAAAGAATGAAGGTCAGCATTTCGATGAACCTCAATCAACGTCATGAAGGCCAATCCGCATGCCTTGACGAAGAAGCTCAAGAATACATATATGGTAATGGCCCTCCTCCCTTTGTTCAGTGTCATAAAGTTTACTCTTTGGATTTAATTGCTGCAACAGGAACTGGCATGTGAAGATGTGAGATTAGTCATATCACCCCTATACTCCAGACTCAAGGAGATCATCAAAGAAAGTAGATCAAGAATACGGTGATAACAGAGCAACTGGGAGTTATGTGGGTGAGATCAAAAACTTCATGCCTGTGTGCTAGTGAGGTTTAGACTTGGCGGAAATGCCTCAATCGAAATTCTTATTAATGATCATATTGTTTGGTATTGTATGAATATAAAATCTAACCACAACTAAAAGCAACACTATAATCACGCATGTAGCCAAACTTCAATTGCGTTATGGTCTGGTCGATGGACAGTACGGTTTGAAAGGCTTTTCGACCCTGAAAAGCTTCACAGGTCGTGAGTCTGAATCAGAGGTGACATAACTTGTTTATCAGAACTGAATGATGCTAATAACTCCACGTTCAACTAGAATTGGTGAATGCGAGGTGAACGTTATCATCTGATGGAGTAGTTAAGGCCAGAACGGCATTGGTCTAGATGTGAAAAGTCTTGGCGGCATGGATGTGGAACCTCAGAGCTTTCAGAAAAGGTATTAAAGGGGATGGGGTATGGTGATTATCCATAAGAAAGCGTCATCGATTCTACACCTATAACATTAGACTATAGTCAAACATCATCTGAACTCAATTAAGGATAGTATTGTTTGCTGTCTCTGAAATGTACTTAGATCAAAAGCAAGGGAGATTATATATGTAGCAGAAAAACATTAGATCACTCTGTCTGTTCATGTGGTGGGGAGACATGAGATCACTTTACGCCACGGCCTCTATGCGTTGTCGACATCGAAGTGGCTTTCGGCATTTACCGTCTTCTGCCTTTGTTTGAGTCTCAATAAGTTAAAGTTTAATAGAACGCTATCTAGTCATTAGCATCTCCGAATGGAAACAACAGTTACACAAAACTGAAAACGGGGCTGGATAAATGCCGATAACCTCAAAGTATCTGCTTCTTATCCTCGCTCCAAGTCTTTTGCCCTTATTTAACTAATCATATATCGGTTTCAAGATAGTTGTTATTAAAGTCCATTGCCCATGTTCCCATTCCAGTTCCCATTCCAGTTCCCAAGTCCAGGAAGCGCTTGACCGCCAACACTGTGATACAATAAGCACAACAAAGGCTCTTATATACCTGACCAAGTCTCGTAAGCTAGAAAATAATCATCATACCATACGCCGCAATATTTACCAATGTGATTGATTGTATCTAACTGAGATGGATTTCGCCAAGAATAGATGATCTGACATCCTAGAGCCCAGACCTCAAGTGGCTTGAAGCCTCTAATTCTACTGCAAAGGGAAGAGGTTCTCTTACTTCTTGAGATAAATACAAGGATCATAAAGGAGGCGTGTACACTAATTCGCCACTTCCGACCTAAAAAGGAGCGTTGAGATTCTTGTGGCTTCAATGCAGCGCTCATTCTTATTCCTAGTAAGCGACATTGCTTGAAACGGTCTTGCCAAGCGCTGGTGTGGGTTGGCCACAGTCGCTACGAATCAGGTTCGCCACAACTTGTTGCGATTCTTGAGACCTCCTTGCTTTATGGATTGATAAGGTTCACTAGACCTATTGCTTAGATCCGGTGGATGTGTCAAAGCGCGTTGAGAAGCCTAGACCTGATATCCACTCATTAAAGAGGGGGGATTCATATAAAACCCAAAGCACGCTTTTCTTCCTTTTCGCATCATCAGCACAACAGCATCGGACAAAGATCTCATCAACATAATGCTTGACGCGAGTGCAACATCGGTGAAGCCTGCAAGTCTGGGGCTTATCCTGCTAGGGCTGTCAATCGTTTTTTTCATCCTCACGGCAATTATAGTCATTTTGCGTTGCGTCGTTCGACTCAAGTACCGCATTTTCGGCATAGATGACGGTCTTATGCTTGCAGGCTGGGTATGTTTTTATCATAGACAAGACAAAACATTGGGTATTAATAAGTCTTCAGGTATTGCATATTGTTCATACAGCCGTAAGCATTAAAGCTATTTATGCTGGCTTAGGAACAAAGGATGAAGATTTAAATAGTTATCTTCAGAGCGAAGTTCGAAAGGTATCTTATGATATTCATAATATTGATACTCTTACTAATTAATGTGTTAGTATGTATGGATCGCTCGAGCGATCCATGGCATATCACTGATTTTCATTAAATGCTCTATCTGCATTACCCTCTTGCGCATTGCGGTCAAAAAAGTCCACCAAAGAATTATTTGGGGCACTATTATCTTCGTTATAGTGACTATGTTATATACCACTATTGGTAGTTTAACTGCATGCATGCCAATCACTGCTAACTGGAATAACCAAGGAAAATGCTCAATAGCCTTTTCAAAAAGTCTAGGTTATGTTATATCTATCAGTGCAATCATCTCGGATTGGATATGCTCTATCTTGCCTTTTTTTATGCTATATAAGTCAAAAATGAGGAAAGCCACGAAGATTTCTATTAGCATTATTCTTGGACTGGCTGCTTTGTAAGTCCCCTCTGGATTTGGCAGATAAGAATTAACCGCTTCCCAGAGCATCTATTTTTACCATAATTCGACTTCCCTACTTGATGCTACTCTCTAACCCTCAAAACTATTTATGTTAGTATCCCCTTAATCATATACGTTACCGCTTCCTAATTATAAAATATCCAGATAATGTGGCATATATTTTCCTTTGGTCAATGCTAGAAACAGGAATTGGAATTATAGCTGGCTCATTACACTCACTACGGAAACTCATCAGCACCTATTTTCATTTCGACTCGACTACAGGTAGCTCTCCAGAACATGTTACGCCATTTTCCGGGATCAATAGAGCTGTTATCGCTTCCCACTCAGTATCAGCTGTACGCCGGACTTATAGAGGCGAAGTGGGTGATAACTGGGAGCAACTCCATGATGTTGAGGGTGCATTGACTCAAAGGATTTTCGTCAAGGTGGATTTAGAAATGCAGTCCTTGGAGAGGCCGGAAACGCCGCGGGAGTCACACGGGTCCCGTGAGGATTTAGTGCACCTATGATTATTCTGATATCATACATAATTAGCCACTCTAACCGGGATAACAGCACAGAGACTCGAACCCTACTCTTATACAGCGGACTCATAAGCTAGAGATTGGGATCGATACTAATCCTTGTACATTATTTTGTATCTAAATAGGCTATTTATATTATATCCATTCAATGTCAAAGAGGGAATCGGTTTGTCTATTGTTATGGCGACCTTCCCCCCAGACTCTTTAGTACATAGTAAACTCAATATGCCAGAACTATCAAAACAGTGTAGTTCTGGGTACTATCAATTATTTACCTTAAGAGGGTAGGGTTTTAGTGAGTATCCTGCTGACCGTTTATCGACCAGCATGGTCCTTTTTGATAGCTGTTATCTACGTGAAATAAAATCCTTCATATTATGAGATATCACAGGGCCTACGTTTTGTGGTACGAATTGATGTCGTGGCGAGCTTGCGCTCTGGAAAGGCTTTCCTGATCGATCATACATGGAGTCGTGAATACTTCTCTTATTTTCTATCTTACAAACATTTATTAGTAAGGTAGTGTTCGCCAAGCGACTTTAGCCTTTAGGAGTGAAACTTCTGCTTTGGATAGTTCACAAGCCTATTTATTGCCAGGGATAATAGTATATCTTAGTGCCTGATAGATTTAGACCGCTCCATATGATGTCACTAGATCCTGCATTCTAATAAAGATGTACTAGATCTGAAATAAGGGCGGTTTGGCATGTAACTAGGTACACTGTTCATGAATAGTGTTGACCTCTTTGTCCGATCACTGTTGATCGGGATCTGGATATAGTATCCGATCCGGCGACTGAAACGACTATCGGAAGAACCTGACATCGCATGTATTCTATTTTGCCAGATATCCTTGAAATTACGACAGATTTGGAGAAGTAATAGTGCGTTCCAAGTCGGCAGCTTGGGACAACAGGAGATCTGATCAAATATCAAACGGAAAGTCAGACCAGCTGTTCTTTGGAGCCAGACGGCGACGACCAACAAGGCAGCTCCTCGGGCAAAAAAGATCCAGGTAAGAATGGTGATTCATCGGTATCAACATCATGGCTATAACCATCCGCCGTAGCTTGACAGTACTTATTTCATGCCTCAGCATAGATGCCGAGAATAGTCTGGGATGTAGTAATTCGTCCAGTCACAGCTGCTGACTCTTCCTGGGTTTGCTGCAGCAGATCCAGAAACCACCATTTCTGGCGCCTGATTTTAACTAGCGGTTGATCTCAGTAGGAATGCAGCTTCGCGTGAAAGTGCTGATGATAAACACGGGCGATCTCTTCCGCCGCAAGAGCGATGGCCCGGTTAGAGAGAATCTCCGCATCCTCGTTGTGTCTTCGACTATAGTCAGCCCGAGCATTCTGGAGTAGCCGCTGAAGCAGTAACTCGACCGTCGATTGACTTTTAGTAAGTGTTTGGACATCAGTTTGGTGGATTAGCTTGGCTTGGGGCGGAGTCTGACACATTTGGATCTCCAATAAGCTCTTGGGGCGAGATTTGAACTGTCTACCAATTGCTATGACCATCAGGGATCTATAGCGTGCCAGACGCCCCGATAGAACCACCCAGATCAAGACCACTTCGCTCCTTGAAGCAACAGCTTTTGGGGCTTCGACAACGGACCTACCACTTTGCTTTCCATATCTAGTTGTCAAGTCTATATTCTCGCTCACTGCTAATATCGTGGATCAAGTGATGGCGGAAGAGCTGTGCGACATAGAATGCGAGTATCTTGAAAGAGGATCAAACGCTTGTGACGTTGTCACCCCGGAAAAATATAATTGAGCGGAAGAACGAAACGGGCTGATTGAGTAGACATGAATAAAGTTAATATAATGGTCGGGGTTACCCACAAAAGACAGTGCTGCTACTCGCTAATACAAATGTCATTCGAATGAGGGAAAGAAGGAGTACGACTCGGAGGAACTTCCCAACGCATTGGATCAGTATGGTAGCTTTGGCCTCGGTCTAACCCTCCACTAGCCCTCATGGCCGGGGTGACTTCGAGCCGCAGAGTCACCTCTTTCCGATTTCCAAATCCAGGGTGTCATTACAAGGACGAGGCGACTCTTATGTGCCATTTATTAGCATCCCGTGCATCCAGCAGGCGGGAACGGTTGAGCTGAAAGAGAAGTGCAAGCTGGCGACTTTGGTTCGTGACTGCCAAGTCTTACTAGCATCCTTTTACCAAAAGCAAGAAGCAGTAGGAGGCCTGAGCTAAAAAGCTGGTAATCGCTAAATGTGATGCCTGACAACTCCCTGTTACAATGTATGAATACATTACCTATAAGGGGTTAAGTTATAGCTTAAATGATAGGTAATATACAACTACATATGAAGTATCTATAG
>JAATNT010000223.1:0-18801 GCA_020137375.1 Fusarium chaquense
CTTTTATATTATTATATTTATTTTATTTAAACTTTCTTTTTTTTATTAATAACTTAAATAATTTAAAAATTAAATCTATTAATTTCCCCTAATTATTTATAGCGAGAGTGGCCTCGGTGTTCAGGTATCTTTCCAGTTTGCGCCGATGCTAGGTTAAATCCCTCCCTCATAAGCTTTTGTCTTGTACTGTCAGGATGCTTCTGGCCCATAAACCCATCAACTAATGCTGCACCAAGAGCAGCGGTCGCTACTTTTGCTCCTTTGGGACCTAGCCAAGGACCAGAATCTTTCCCAGATTTCATCGCCGCTTGGGCACCAGCAGTGAAAGCAGTACGCGCACCGGCCTGCACCATAGGGTTCTGCCACCATGCGGCAGCCTTGTTTTTCGTAGAAGCCGGCATAGAGCTGCGACGCCCAGACGGGGCGCCACGTGCTTTCTGAGCCACTGGTGGACGGCCACGATCTGGAGACTGTTCATGATTCCGCCCACGCCGGTCCCTTCCCTGAGAACGTGGACGTTGTCGACTAGCAATGGCAGCTGCCCCTGCTCCTGCTCCGGTAACGCCAGTCGCGTAATGATCGTTTTCTGTGTCTGATTCAGAATCTGAGTGTCGAAACCTACCAGCCCTTCCTCGTGATCTTGATCGATCAGCTGGTGGTACCGATCTTCCGTGGCGACCCGGGGGATAATAGGAATTGGAATCCCTGTTTCGCGTCCGATGGGTTTCTCGAGCCTCATCTGGATATCCTCGCTGAGGTGCTTCACGATTATACGGATATGATGATGGACTGTCATCCTCATATCTTGAGCCTCTTTGAGGACGCCCTCCGCGTTTGTCTCGAATAGGCAAGTCGCGCTCTCTTCCAGGTCTCGGCTCCCTTGAGGGCTGACGGTGTTGTGGTTCAGCGCGGTACGACTCGCGGTCAGGTCGCGCGGATCGGGCCTTGCGACGAGGCGAGTCTGGGGGCGGTCCAAATGGCGGAGGACTGAGGTTTCGTGATCGTCGATCAGGTCCTGCACTATGACCACGACGTTCGGGCTCGTATCTTTGAGAACGTTTGTGAGACCCAGGCCCGCGGTCATCCGTTATGGACCCATCTCGATAGACAGGTCTTCTTGGGCTTCGTGGGCGACGGCCTCTTTCCGATTTATAACGGCGGGGTGGTGGCCCAGATGAGGCATCAGTCGGCGGCTCTCTTCGTACTCTGCGAGGTGGGGCTTCGTCGTAAGGATTATACGTTCTCTCAGGATCGGGAGCAACAAAGTCATCGTCATATCGATATGGACGAGTTTGTTGCCCAGACTGATGGTAGTGTGCCATGGATGCAGCGACAACAAATCTTTACAAGGTGTGGTGATTTGAGGGGTTTGAGAAGGAAGCCCAGTGCAACTATTGTATTGTAGGGGTAGTCCGAGTGTTGCGGTCCGTATTGAGAAAGATGGTAATACCAGCAGTGATCAGTTACCTTGAAGGTGAGATCAATTAATGGCGGGGGAGTAAATACGAGGAGAAAATGACGGGAATACACTGTTCTTTATGTAAAAAGACGTCTGGATGACAAGGACGTAATGCACCAGGTGATGAGCGGTAAAGAAACAGAGCATAAAGGTCGAATCAAGTGTCATTGGTGGTGTACGATTTGGGTTGGTAGCCTCTCAGTACTGACGTCTACTAACATAGGTCACGTCCCGCTCAAGCTAAGGCATAAGAGTAGAGGAATGGATGTCACAGCATCCGATGCAACTTTAAGGATTTCCCTCCAGTCCTTTGACACTGACTGGCTTGGATTGGGCCGCCTTGGTGGCGGAAATACGCGGTGACCAAACCCTTCGTCATTTAATAACCACGAAGGATATAGCTGTCCACCTATGCATACAATTTAAAAGAATGGCGTAGAGCTGCATTTCTGGAGGGAAACACCAGCCATCCAGCCATCGACTTGACAAGTTTCGTGGGGGGAAGCCGACGTGGAATCCATTTAGACCCTGCATACTCGACGTCATAAGACCCAGACTGCTCAGCTGATTGACGTCACAACCTCAATTGGGACGCTTTCTAGGATCTGGAACCGAAATGGTGGCTAGCAAGGTCTAGCCCATGACAATGTTGAACAGGTAGGAATTCAGAGGCCATTAGTTGGAGCTTGACCGTTATTTGCTAGCAAACGTGTGCGTTGTCAAATGCTTGGGCAAACGTTGAGAGGGAGATGAGTGCTGCTTCGTCGACACATCAGTTCTGCCATATTCATCGCTTTCTTTTGTATGATGGTAATGATGATGATGATGGGTAGATCTCTCTTACCTCTCTGTAAGCCTTCGTTATATCAGGTACTCAGTATTGTCGACGGCAGTCGTGATATGATTCAAGTTACAGATACAGAGGCCCTCGTGTAACGCTTCTGCATTCCAGCTTCCCGGCAACACCATAGCTAAATATTGACTAGGCAACTCTTGATATGTACTCTGTATGTATCTAGTGCATAGTTCATGTTTGTTTTGGAAACACATGTCTCAACCCAGCAACTGCATTGTGGACTAAAGTGATCGCAGTTTGATGGGCTGGGGTTGCTTGTAGCGTCGGGGTTTCTGTCTCAGCTGGTGCCATTTAAACTCGCACATCAACACGCATAGACGCATGAGACAAGGGGTCACCCATGCCATCACATTACACGATTAAGTTTGAGGTAACGTACTAGGCTGTATCACAGCATGTTGACAACGCACATCGTTGGTTCAAACTGTGCTACGGTTTGTCTGCCTGTCTCTGTTCCATGCTCCAGCTAGTCGAAGGTAGTGTCATTAGACGCCTTGTCTTACTTGTTGGCAACCGACCGTCAGTCCCATGAAGGACAAAGCCAGAACTCACACGTCTACCTGGACACACGGAAGAGGAAAGATCGATGGCGGTGAGTGAGCATCGTCGGGTTATACAACCGTCACTTCAGAGTGATACCAGTGCCAGAAGATGGGCTTTTGAGCCAAATCTGTATGCATGAAGCTCGAGGCTACGAGGTCATCTACAGCGGCGAGAGTACGCACCTGTCTGGAACCTAAGTACCTATCGAGGTACTAAGGTACTGAGATATAATATAGGTACCTCTACTACCTTAGGAAAGCGGGGGGGACGGAAGCTTGCACGCCAAGTGTCTTGCGCATATTTGAATATGGCCTCTGGGTAACACAGAAAGACGTTGATTCCAGGTGCCGGGAGGCTGGCAGTGGACTGAAACTAAGCCACGAGAATGAGGTTCAGTCTAGGGAGTTGTAAGGAAACGAGAGCGTCCGTTGGCAGTGGCTCGTTGATGATAATAGTACGATTGTGCAAGCAGTAGCCAAATCCTAGCCTTGCTTCGTGTGACAAAGGTACTAGTTCCATTTCAATGTCTAAAGAATTGAGGCACAAGAATACCAACTGGCATAAATCCGAGATGCAGTGACTAGGTAAAACACAATGAACGACTTGAGAGTCTTTGAAGAAGCTTGAGCCGCGGATGCTGAAAATTAATTGTCTCTGGCAAATGAAGGAAGCATTCATGAGAAAGAACAGTCGGAATAACTCGGGCCCCTTGACAACTCCGTGACTCTGTGTTCTGTGCATATTATTTATTTCCTTCACTAAAAACTGTTAGCAGCCGAAACTCGATCTCGTGCGATAAAGACTGGAGGACGGCCCTTTTCTGGGTCCAAGATTACTTAGTACCACGGTACATAAGTCGGTGCCTCCCCGCCTCCGTTATCTCTTACGTGCTTATCACTATCACCGCCACCGACTGATAAACGACAAGGGTCCATTGTATATTGTCAACCGTGCACAGGCTCCAGGCTGGAAGTACCTCAGATTTGGGCAACTGTTTCCGCACGGTGCGTCCAAATTTGCAGCACCAGCATTGCACGACAGGGTACTTCTTCCAGCTCCGACCTAAGAAGGTGCTCAGCCACAAGCTGATACAGCAGCACAACCCCGTTAATAAAGACGATAAACGTCCGCAACGGTCTCACCCATCTGGCAGCGCGGTGGAGACTCCAGCCAGTCTAACTTTAATAAAACAATTTATTAAAGCAAGCACGCATATAACTCCGTCGCAGAAGTGTGGCGGTATCGTGAACAAACTGCTTCTCAGCCTGAAGACTGAAAAGGGCATTCAATGCACACATCATGGAGTTGGGCAGATCTTGCATGCCCTGCATACCTAGGTAGTAGAGGTAGGTAGCTAGATAGCGCAACGCAAAGGCAGATAGATGCATACCCCCAAGTATGCACCATCGCAGAGCGCCGCTGTCCTATCCGTATATTTTTCTTTGTCTATCAACAAGATTTGGTGGAGTGTACAGGTGAAGGTGATGTCTGTTCAGCTGCATTCATTTCATCTCATGTCTCGGCTTTTTGTCTGTGTCACTCTGTGTAACCAGCCAACAAAGCAGAGAAACACAAGATCGATGAATGCAACCGCTGGCACATCAAATGAATAGCACCCGAGCCTCGTGTCGGCTATGATCGAGTCGTTTTCTTCGTGGTTGTACAAGAATAACACCCGGTAAGGTTAGTAGTTTGAATATTGAGGTGCTCCGCCCCAGTGTCGAAGTTGCCTCACCAATGGACGGAGCTTCATTTCGAGATCGACTTGAAGCTCATGTCTCAAATGGGACATGTTGCAAACTCGTTGAAGTCTGAACTCAATTTAAACCACAGGACTACATACATGCCTTGATGCCTACATACCTATTCAATCATGAAACCAAGATCAAATTTGAGGCCCGTGAGTGGACAGGCATCTTGGGCGTGGCGTTGTACCCGCGTCGTTATCACTATCTACTCCACGTTACCCGCACGATGGCTTGCAGACTGGTGCGCGTCGTGGCTTTCTAGGCTAAGCTCTTGAGGGCGATAACGTTTTAGGAAAGGTCAGTAGAAAAGAAGGGTTCAATGAAGCAGCTACTCTACTCTCCTCTTGGTTTCAATGGGACCAGAAAGAACTGGAGACACAAGCTAATGGGGAAAAAAGAAAAGGGAAAAAAAAAAATTGACCCAACCTCGGTATTTCCGGCCAATTCGTAGTTGCCTTTTTATTTTTTTTTAGCGGAGCATCTTTCTTTGGCTTGGCCTGGCTTGTTCGGAGCTGGAGCTGGAGCTGGAGCTGCTATCACGAAATTCGCCTTCCGCAATTTCGATTTTCTCAATAATTTTTCTTGCCTCTCTTTCCATTTTGTCTCTACTCTTGCTCAACATCAACAATCTCGCTTGGTCGCGACCCTTTGCTCGAGCCCGTTGTGCTGGCATCACTGACATCTTGTCCTGGTCATAGCTAAAGAAGCTTCACTGTTCTATTTCACCTTCGAGAACTCTGGCTCGTCAGGTCTCCGCCATACCAAAAAAAAAAAAAAATCTCGACAATTTGAACGAGCTAAACTATCTACTTGATACTCGCGTGGCAACGAGAGACCAACTTTCCATCTGGCTACCCCAAGCTCTTTTTACTGTACTGCATCGGACATTGCGCCTCGAGGCCCTTGATATCGGAACCCTACTATCTTCCCCAATACGGTACACTCTTCCGTCGTCGCATTGCGCCGTCTTCCTATCACCACACTGCAATCGGGACCGTTACTTTCCGTCGCATCTTGCCTTGTCCTAAAGCGACAGCTGCATCTGCGACTACACCACCCGCGCATCGCATTACCAGGTCCCCTTGCACTACGTACGAGGTAATACCTCTCTGCAAGCACTTTCTTTGTACCTCATTCGGTAAGTCTCTAGTTCATCTGCCTTGTCTAGATCTTTTAGGTCACAGATCGCCCTTGCACACCAATGTACAACCTCCTTCTTTGTACACCATGTACTGGTGATTTGCATTCACCCACAAGCTCGAAACCCCCGGCTCTTGTCTTCCCCAGTCTCTTATCTCCCCCGTTTATAAGTCAGCAGCTTTGACCCCATTCCATATCCCACATTCATGCCCTTGGTAGTCGCTAGTTCAAGCCTTACTCCGTTCACCTTTATCGCTGGCACACTGTTGGCCAACAATCTATCTATCCAAGCTGAACCAAGAGGAACTAAACTAACTTCAATAGACTAGCTCTTCCGCCCGGTACACTAGCTTTGCTGCCCTCTAAAAGGCTGCTGTTCCCCGGCCGTCAGCATCGTTTTGGATTTTCTTGTCTGCCATTCTCGTTTGTCCCTTGGCTTTTGGGACATTGTTTGAGTCTTGTACATCTTTTGGTCACACATTGCTGCCGCTCCAACATTCAAGATGGGTTGGATGGAGAATACGAACCACAAGATCGCAGCTAGCGCTGTTGGTCGTTGGTTCCAACTTGATGGTTCCGGTCATGTAAGTCATCAACCTTCTACAACCTCAACTGCGCGCTGACAAGTCCCGGTTCTAGCCTCGTGAGCGCAAAGGCTCTCTATTCTTCACCGAGATCCGGGCTGGTCTCGCAACCTTCTTCGCCATGGCTTACATCATTGCTGTAAACTCCTCGATTGTTTCTGAGTCTGGCGGTACCTGCGTTTGCCCTGCTTACAAGGATGGTGCTTGTGTTCCAGATGATGCTTATCAACTTTGCGTTGCCGAGGTTAAGCGCGACGCTGTCACCGCGACTGCTGCCATCTCTGCTTTGGCCACATTCTTTATGGGTCTCTTTGCCAACCTTCCCGTCGGTCTCGCTCCTGGAATGGGCTTGAACGCGTATTTTACCTACACTGTTGTCGGTCCCAGTGGCTCCGGTCCTGTGCCCTATGAGCTTGCTCTCACGGCCATTTTCATTGAAGGCTTCATATTCTTCGGTCTTGCTCTCTTCGGTATGCGCCAATGGCTGGCTCGCGCCATTCCTCGCTGCATAAAGCTCGCCACTAGTGTTGGTATTGGCCTCTTCTTGACTCTCATCGGTCTCACATATAGTGAGGGCATTGGCCTCGTCGTTGGCAGTACTTCTACCCCTCTGGAACTGGCAGGTTGCGAAGCCAGCTACCGAGACCCCGCTACGGGTTTGTGCCCTTCTTCCCAGAAGATGAGAAATCCCTCTATGTGGATTGGTATTTTTTGCGGCGGTATCCTCACTGTGTTACTCATGATGTACCGCGTCAAAGGTGCTGTTATCGCTGGAATCTTGCTTGTCAGTATCATCTCTTGGCCACGAGGCACCGATGTCACATACTTCCCCTACGACACTCTTGGCGACGACCGATTCGACTTCTTCAAGAAGGTGGTCGACTTCCATCAGATTAAGCGTACACTCAACGTTCTCCAATTCGACATTTCTGGCCACAGTGGTCAGTTTGGTTTGGCACTCATCACCTTCTTGTATGTCGACATCCTTGACTGCACTGGTACGCTATACGGTATGGCACGTTTCGCCGACCTTGTTGATCCGGTCACCCAGGATTTTGAGGGATCCTCGGTTGCATACATGGTGGATGCTCTCAGCATTTCCATCGGCGCTGTCCTCGGTGTGCCTCCCGTCACTGCTTTTGTCGAGTCTGGTGCTGGTATTTCTGAAGGTGGCAAGACTGGTCTTACCGCCATGGTCGCTGGAATTTGCTTCTTCATCTCCATCTTCTTTGCCCCTATTTTTGCGTCCATCCCACCATGGGCCACTGGATGCGTTCTTATTCTTGTTGGTTCCATGATGGTTGGTGCTGTGACTGAGATCAACTGGAAGTATATGGGAGATGCCGTACCAGCTTTCCTTACCATTGCCATCATGCCTTTTGCATACTCGATTGCCGATGGTCTGATTGCCGGTATTTGTACCTATATGGTTATCAACACTGTCGTCTTGCTTATCAAGGTTATCTCCGGAGGTCGTATCGTACCCCCCAACTACGAGGAGAGAGATGGCTGGACTTGGCGCATTCCCGGTGGTTTCTTACCACCCTGGATGAATCGACTAGCCCATGGCAAGAAGGACTTTTGGCGCGAGGATAACCCACCTCACAACACTAACAATGAGACAATCGTCAACGATACAGGCGCTCCCAAAGAGAATGGTTCCGATCATGGCGGGTCCGAAGGGGGCAAGTTGGCGGAAACTACTCTTCCCCGAGAGAAAGAGACTTAAAGAGATGTGTATAAAAACGGGGAGACTATCTGGGTTGTAAGCATAGTGAGTGAGGAGAAAGACAAATACCCCAGGAAAACAATAACGTTCTATCTGCATGCAGTAGGTCTCCATACCTGTAGCCTGAAATGCAAGTGATGTTTGTAACGAAACGAGTTTGTATAGATCTGAAGAGGATTTCTTGTCAGATCGAGGTTAAACTTCTCGAGGGTCAAAAGAGTTTGCTTACCATTCTGCGGTGCACAAAGTCAGGCTTCAATAAAATTGAGGACTGGCATAGCCATGACCAAGATACAGATCAAAGAAAGTGCGAACCAAACGCTCAAACAACATTGATCCCATACGTTATACAAATCAATGTAGTAGATAAATGAGACTACTGTACTCATGATGTCTCATTTGATATGATACACTGTGGTCTGCGATTTGTTGCCAGCTTTCATTCCGTATCATCATAAATCATTGCTCCACATGTCTCTTGGCCTGTAGAAATTCACTATCAAGTCATCAAGGCGATGTGCTTCAGTTCTCTGTATCATGATCAGCATCAAAGTCGGTGTTTAAAAGGGTGTGCTGACGTACGCCTGTACTTGGTGTCCAACCTTCATAGGGGGGTACTCAGCCTCCTGCCCTTCGTCTCTTCCTAGTTCCTTTTGGTGCTGTCTGACTTCCTTCGCTCTCTCCGCAAGCTTGGGTACAGGAGTTAGGTCGATATCGCTTCCCAAATGCCAGAACAAGGTACTTGAGATCCTGACAAGAGGCCTGTCAGGGAATTCGCGCTTCCTCTTCTCGATGGTCTCGACAGTCTTATCGTTGACAATGACTTCGTGGAAACCAGCCTTGATGAGTCCACCGGTGATGTGCTCGAGTTGTTTGCCCGCTTGGACCAACAAGTAGTTCCCGGGTGGGATCTTTACCGCGATACGATTTCCAGTGTTCCGTGCCCAAATGTGAAGACCAGGGTAGCGAGAGCGCCCATGGATGGTGAGAAAGTTGAGGTCGGTATGGAACCCAGCGAGGATGGTATCCTTCTGACCATACTTGGTTAAATCTGAAGCTGTGGGAGCAAGAAGGTGAGGTCTATTGAGCTTGTGAGTCTACAAAACTGTCATGATAGTCCACCGGAGGAACAAACCCATATTTTCCAGCATCACTGAAGAATTGAGCTGGTAAGTCAAGACCAACAGCAGCCATTTCTGCAAGTTTGGAGACACTGACGTATGCAATTATAAGCACTGGAATGGTCAAAAGTGAGCAGCTCGAGTACTTACGCCCTCTTCATGGATGTCCCCCATTGATTCATGGCTGGTTCCCAACGGTCCTTGATGTGAGAGGCTTCGGGCACAACGTTTGCGGCGTTCAATCCAGGAAACTCGGTCTCGAAAGGCGGCTGCTCTCCCATCCTCCAAAAGAACCTGCATTTTGGGTCAGGAGAATGTGCTGTGATGTCCAGTGGTCTTTGCGATGGGTCAAGTCTCTGGATAACATCCAAGCAAGGCTCATCGACCGCACACTTTGGCTTTTCGGTATTTTCTAGTGTGACACCAATTTGATAACTCAGCTCAGGCCTCTCATCCTTCTTGAGAATTTCTATGGGCTGTGCGAAGTAGTCTTCGAGGATATCAAGAAAAGCTGAGTTATCTTTTTCTGATACGCGGCTGTCGTGAAGCACTAGAGCTCCGTAGGTGATGAGGGCACTGGCTGCTTTGTGACATTCTTCCTGCACGACCTCCGAGTCGGCGGGATTGTTGAGGTAGACATCGAGGTCTATCACGGGCAAGTTCATAGAGGGCTCTGCTGAGATTGACTCCATCTTGTTGAGTTGATAGCTAGAAACAGTTGTGCTATATCGTAAGCTGACAGGTTGATAAGCCGGTTAGTTCTTCTCACCACCGGTTGGTGTCTAAATTCTTCAGATTACCGCAGATATATATATAAGAAAAAAGAAGAGAAGGGTTTTTTTAGCGGCACAGCAAACCATTCGTCTTAGGGGTCCTCTTTCGGAAGTTGTTGCGGATTGAATGTGTCTATGTGGCAGAATTGTGAAATACTCGTGTCTTGATTGGTTAGCATCTTGTGGTCTTGAGGCGGAGTTGGCCGGTTCCCGACGGTAAGTTATTGTGAGGCCCGGAGTTGAACGGATTTGGACGGAGTTGGAACTCGATTCAAGTGGATGCAACGTCTTGGTCCCTGAATATCGTGTTATCCTTGATATACCGTAACTTTACCTCGAAAGTGTGGCTGCGGCCTCTTTGATGCATGTGTGTGTTGACGGCTGGGCCCTTGCACGAGAGATATGTGAAGAAAAGGCCGTTCACGACATCGCAGTAGGACAAATATGTCCGAAGTAGCGGCCACTGAGTACATAGGAAAGCAACCCATCTTGTATCGTCTTGCTGTCACCTCTACTGCAAAACTGACTTATAGCTTGCTAATTGCGCTTGCTGAGTCAACACGTTCTTTTTCAGAATGTATGTAACAAGACAACACGACATAAAACACATACAACCTTTACTTGAAGGAAACAGGAATAGTTTAAGGAATTTATTTCCACGTATCTCAAGAAAAGCGGTCATGCCATTAAGACAATGCCCTACTCCGCTGGTAATATACACCCCTTTTCCGTCGACATTTCGTTAGCGCCTGCTTAAAATTTACCACTACTTGTTCACGAGCGCTCCGCCTCCAATTCTCGCTCAGCCTGTTGATAGTACTTGGCTGTGTCAACACCGTGCTGATTGTGATTGACAAAGTTGAACCAGGGGATCGTGCTCAGGAACAGAGCAGAGTACCTGCTCTGCCGGGCGGCGACACCCTGAAGATGAGGGCTTAGTCGGCTAACACCATACAGAGGCTCTCCCTTCTTGACCTTGTCGACCATCTCGCGCATGTCCATCTCGATCTCACGGGAGTTCTCAGTAGCACCGTAGAATCGGACTGCTCAGGTTAGTTTAACATATTCCAACTGTCACCAAGACGGTATAAACATACGGGCCGATCTTTGGTAAAAGTAGAGAAACCCGCCCAAGACACCAATACCTCCGGCCAATCGCATGGCCTTAGCAAAACCGCCCTTTCCTACGTGTGACGGGGCGAATTTCTCAAGAGCATAGAGAGCTGCAGGAGCGAAAGCGGCAGCGGCAGTGCCAGCGAGGTAATCGGAGGTTCGGGCATATCCAACGACTCGCTTGAAGTGACTGCTGAGGGTCAGCAATGCCCACAATCCAACAAATCCAATGCATTCATCCGTATCGACCAGGGAGGCAGTTGGCTGAGCACGTATCGTCATCGCTTGGTGTCGAAAGGGCTTGGTTTACGTACGGGTCGTTGTCAATGAGCTAAAACATCATCAATTAGCAATAGTAATTGTGGCGCCAATTGCAGCATCACTCACAGGGTAATCGGTCTGGACGACCTTGCTGGTCCCGACAAAGGATGGGGTCGCCTGCTTGGTCGCGGTCTCAGCCATTGTGTGGTACGTCGTCCGTGACAATTCCTTGAATACTAGCACCAAGCCTTTCGAGGTCGTCGGTTTCCGGTACACTCAGAAGCTGGGTTGCAGTCTTGATGCCTCAGGATGAGTCACGTGTGGTTAGCATGTCATGGTCATTGATGATTGGTCACGTGCTTTGTAGTGGGTCCAGAATCAATTAAGCCCACGACGCGTCTCCCTCTCCAAGACGCGTCTAGCAGTTGTATATACCTACTTATCTACGCAGGTATTTACCTAACGACGTTACTGATCAGATCTTATTACACGATCAATCTCACAATGCCGACCCTGGACTTCGATCCCGCCAACGGGTTAGACAACTACGATGTCGCTGACCTCTCGGACGATCCTTTCGCATCTCCCCCACCTGAAACATCTAATAAGAAGCGCAAAGAACCAGATTCAGGCCTTGGAATTGATGAAGAAGTTGATGTCAAAAAACGTGCCCGAGCTCCCAATGTCAAGCTTGATGAAGACAGGTTTGTGGACAGTTGCATTTCCAGTGCTGTACAGGCAAGACTAATAAAAACCACAGGCTCCTCGGCCCTAAAGGAATACCCAAACTAAGGCAAAGAGCACGAGACTTGAAGATCAAGGGCAAAGGCCATGAGGTATTCAAGCGTCCAGAAATTGATCGATGCCAATCGTGCTAATTTTGGTTCCAGTTTTCAGATGCCTCGCGGCTCCTGTCCTTTTATCAATTATGGCTTGATGATCTCTTCCCAAAAGCCAAATTTCTCGACGCTCTGGGCATGGTCGAAAAGGCAGGCCACAAAAAGCGTGTTATGATTGCACGCAACGAATACATCAACGAGGGTAAACCTATGGACACTGTGGTAGATGATGGAGAGGGTGACCTCTTCGGTCAAAATAGCACTTCGAGGCCCACGGATGAAGCGACTATGCGACTACAAGTGACTGAGAGACCGAGAACGCCAGGGCAAGACCGGGATGTACCAGATGATGATCTATATGATGCCACACCAAGGCCATCTCGGCCAATTGTGCCTATCCGAGACGACATTCCTGAGGAAGATGATCTTGAGGCGTTTATCGCTGAGGCAGAGGGTCGAGATAGAGCTCAGAAGACAGGGTCTACGCAAACAGAACCAGACGAGGATGGTCTGGACGCATTAATAGCCGAGGCCGAGGGACGGGAGATGGCAAAGAAACCAGAACCGCCTGGACTAGATCCCGATGAGGATGATCTGGATGCTCTCATGGCGGAAGCTGAGGGTCAAGAACAGACAACAAAGAGAGGTGGGCAGATACGGATAGAGAACAGCAAAAGCGGGAACGCCTACGAAGACGAGGAAGCAGCAATGCAGGAGATGGATGGGCTGTGGTAGTCCCCACATGAATGGCGTCAGGCGTTGGAAGAATTAAAGACATACATACATATCGGTGTTGTGTTTTATAATATGAGCCCCGATCGGTTCTGTCAGTCGATCTACCTGGTGTTTGTGAAACATACAAATTACCGTCACGAGCCATTGCAGAACCTACACACTGCTTGCATAGGGCAGGTATATATAGCTGGCGAGACACCTTCGATATCAAGGAAAAAGAGTGCCAGTGACCTTGACATTATTAACCCAGAAATACACCAGGTACATTTACATACATACATAAGGGCAGAAGGTTGCCGAAGAGGCATCTAATCTTTCGCTATACAAGTCAAAACTTCTGGAGACAGGCCAGCTCTGATAAGATGCAATCTTTTTTCTCGCATCATGTGTAAAAGTCCATACACGAACGCCACTCGCGTCAAGGTCAAGTACTTTTTTATTTCGACCCTAGGTAACGTGCGGCCAATAGTGTTGCTTCAGTATTCGTGACGATGAAAGAAAGGAAATCACAAGGGAAGATGATAATGATCATGCGCTTCTTTGAGCGGTTCATTGTATTTGCTACACAAGACCTATCTTGTAGGTTCTTTACCGGTCCCTCCTGGGACAGTGATCCTTTGCGCCTTGCACCACCATTAGATTTTCAAACAAATAAACGTAAGCACATTATGACAAACCATCATGGGGCAAACCCTCACGATTCTGCCCAATTATCCTCTGCCTCCGAAATAACTGGCGAAACAGATTTCTTGGTTGATTGGTGGCTGTGTGATGAAGAGCGAGTCTGTAGGTCGAGAGCTCGGCCATTGTCACGTTCAAGTCGACGTTCTTCTGATTGTATTGTCCATAGAATCGTCATCAGTAACTCACGCGACGGCAAAGCCATGTTAGTCAGATATCCTGTCAACTCGTCTTGGCCGCGCGATCCTTCAGTTCCGCGCCTCAAGACCTCGACCCTGTCCTCGCATCTCTCAGACACCAACCGCAATGCCACCAACGTCGCATCCTTGAGTGGACGCGCCAGGATGGGGCTGCTGGATAGGATTTTCCGAAGAGACTTGATTCTCAGGTTCGTAAATCTTGGGCTCGAGGCCCTGGATCGCAGCGGCGAAGTCGCTCGTTGCCATGGATTCTGACGAGATGGCGCTGTCTTCGTTGAGCCACAGGCTGATGTCGAAATCGTCGTTGAGGTTGAACGCGGGAGCGTCACCAGCCATATTATCGTCGCCAATAATTGAGGAGTCGGATGAAGAGAGATACCCGTTTTCAAGGACATAGCGATCTGCGTCAAGGGACGTTGGCAAAAGGTCAGAGTTGCCAAGGCTGAAAGCAGCATCGCCTGGAAGGGCGGGTGCCAGGCCGAGGTTGGCGGCATCGAGATTGGCGGCGCTGGGAACGACTTGGGCATCTCCGCCGACTTGTGACACTGCAGGTCAGACAACATCGCGGCAGGACGTTGTGTCAGGTCGGGAGAGGTGCTTTCAGTCAGTTCCGGCTTCGCCTCATTCGATGGCTCTTGTTCGGTGGTCTCTTCAGAAGATTCGGCCACTGGTGAAAGAACAGGGGAAAGTGCTGTGGGATCGACAGTAGTGTTGGAGGATACTAGACCATCGATAGGTTCGTGTGTATGCTGGGAGCTGAAGAGCTCCTGCGATAGTGAAGGGTTAACTCGGAAAGAGTCCAGAACGGAGGGGGAGTATGAGACGGCTCCAGAGCGTCGGATCTGCTCGAGTTCCATCATAAGTTTAGCGTTGGCTTGTTCGGCCGCCCTGACTGCCTGTTCGAGCTCCTGATTTCTCTTCTCAAGAGCCTCGACCTCTTGTCTCTTGCGTTCACGGGAAGACTGGGCAGCGCGACGGTTTCGAAGAACACGCTCAACGCGACGCTGTTCCTTTTCGTCCTCAGTCTTGGCTCGTTTTCTACACAAGGTTAGTGGACTCATCGATGACGTCCCTCAATATTTCACCGTACCTAGGGGGTAGATTTGTCTTGGGCTCAGGGAGGACCTGGCCCCATGACTTTCGCTTCTTGGTCGTCTTCTTTTCGGGGGCGGGAGATGGTGATGGTGTTGACATGTCCTCTTCTTGCTTGATGTGGGGAAGGGATGAGGGGATGTGGTCCTCTGTGAGAGACTTGGGGGTCATCATCTCCATTGGGTTCATGGTTGAAGTGGCGCTGGGAGTAGTTACGTCGAACAACGATGTAAAGTTGTCCCCTGGAATCGACATGAGAGACTCGGTGGGCGAGTGTTGGAACTTGTCGACAGGCAAGCTTTGTTGTTGGTATTCCATTTCTGGGCGTTGTGTATTGATTATTGGGCCTATGTGAAAGAGGGAATTGTAGATGGTGATAATATTCTCAATACCGTAGGTCTGGTGGGAACGGACGAGATATTATGGGGATGATGGCGGCTGGTATTAAAGTTGCATAAAGTGCAGGCAGCGACGTTCCACCACGAGAATCACAAGACTCGATCAAGCAAGTGTGAGTCAGGGACTAAGCTTGATTGTCGTTGCCTTGTTGGAGGTGATGAGTCAGGCAGGGATGGCAATGGCAATGACGAAAAGGTACACTCCAAGAGGATGTAAAGGACAGACTGTTCACTTGACAAAACGCTCTCTTCGTGACCAGTCGTTGAGTACTTGTCGGTTGGCTTGTGATTTCAGGACAGGTCGGATGGAGCGGACAGGCCCTCTTTATCTCTTGAGGACACGTTGAGAGTTTGGAGGGGCACAGCTCGGTAGATCGTACAGCCTGAGGCATCAACCCCTGAAATAACACCCCCTGAACGTGTTTTGGGGACCCAAAGGGGGAAGGTGGCTCGGAAAGAACCCTTTAGGTGCCGGGATGCGCTTGTCTCGCAAGCCAGCCCGGCCCATACTAAAACAGGCTTCAGGGGGGCGCAAGACAAGAGTCGTCAAAGAGGGAGGAGAGCTAATACCTACCAGAGAGCCACCAAGCGACACGCAGTCTTACCCCACTGCTGGGGAAGTGGAAGGGGAAGGAAGGTGGGAGGAAGAGGGCAGGCAGGTGGGCAGGAAGGGAAGAGAAAGGCTGAAGGGAATGGAAACGCTCAAGTCTCAACTGCAACTGCACCTGCAGGGGGGATGGGGCTTAGGATGTTCTCCATAGTATCGATTCCTAGTTCTAATTGGCGGAATACGATTGACACAGCGCTCTCGGAGATCCATGGGCCGCCCGTTCGAGTTTCCAAAAAAAGGGGGTTGATCAATCGGAAGCTGTGAGTAGGCCGCCGTTATTTGACGGACACGGAGCCTACGCTGAACTGCGCTGCAATACTAGGTAGTTTCGGCACTACAAGAGAGACATGGTTCTTTCTCTATATCTATGTAGAGTACTAATCATGGCAATAACGGACCTAGTTGCTCCATGCGCCTCTATCTGATCATGGTGCGACAAGTTTCTTTGCACTTGTGGCAAACACATGCACATTGAACATATCAATAGCGGTCCGCGGTCGTATTGTTGGGATGGACAGCTTCGAGTTTCCGAAGCGGCGACAATTAATTTTAGACTTGTGAGGTAGGTATGTAATAAGAACAGGCTCCCATATTCTGACAAAGGAGAAAGACCGATTAGTCTTCCATTTCGTTTGCTACGTTACGCATGCCACGCCACGTCCAATGCCGCACTGTTATGGATCAATTCAACACAACAAACACAGCATCAAAACTTAAGTACTAAGCTAGAGACAGCCTGCTGTAGGCCTTCTTTGTTTTTTATGATTCAAGACGTGTTTCCAACCCCCTCTTTACCAAGACCAACCTTCGAGGCTTACTATGTACTAACCTAGGTATCCAAGTAGTTAAGTACGTACATTTAACAGGCAATTGTCTGCACAATGACGAGATCTACTCATCCTCCAAGAATGGAAACCAAGGAAGATGAGCGAAGGAGGCCAAAAGACATGGGTATGACTGCACTCCGCACTGTAATTCCATGACCCGACGCCTGCAAAGGGAGTCATCGTACTCCGTATTGTACAAACAAACACAGTCAGCCTCTGTAAGCTCGTAAGCTCTCCACAAAGGCCGAGTTGATCTCCACCTCTACCTCCACCCAAGCCACGCCAACTCGACCGAGGGAGACTTATGCAGGGCAGTGACACTATCGATGGAGACGAGAATTGTGGTCAAGAAGGGAGACGACATTTCACAACCATAAACTTTTTATGAAGTATTAGATGCATCCCATATATATCGATTGGTATGTGACGGGAACCAGATCATCATTCTTAGGCATTCATTCAACTAATAAAGTTAGTCAGTCCTGAATACCATACCTAGGTAGGTACCTATCAAGGTACCTACCTGACAGTAGAAAAGTCTACTTACTGCTGATAACCTCGATTCAATGTTAGGGGATAACCTATATACCTAACTTACAAACGCTGCGCGCGATATCACCGAGCTCGACCGCCTTTTACTGAGCAAACCCTCTACTAGACACATGCTTATGCAGACCTCGTAAGACGACGTTGTCTCTTTGCTTCCGATCAGCAGTGATAGCTGATGCTGACCGACCAAGCGACTCAGCAGTGCGACAGTGGACCTTATCATGCGTGTTCCAATAATACGTGAATCTGCTACCGGCCTTACCGGGGACGTATCCGTCAACACCAAAAAAAGCCCACCATTACTACCACCTCCTCGTTTTGTTTCGCTCGCTCGCTCTCGCTGGCTAGTCCATCCGGCTAAAAATGTCTAGAATTTCAAAGATATCCACCAGAAACCCCCCACGGTTGCCATCAATGACTGACTTAACTGCGCCCAGCTGGGTTTGTTGGAAGTGGGAAGCTGCCGCAACCAGGACAATTACTACTACTAGGTTTGACTTGACTTGGGCTTGCGCAGATAAATACAAAGGTAACGTAACGTAACAACTGACAAATGAGATCTGATGCGTATCGTGTTCAACCAAAGTGTCGGGAATGCCTTCATCCCAACACCCACACTAAGACTACCGATAACCGCGAAATGCGTCAATCATACGCCATTCGATAAAAGCATCTCGCCTTTTGTTAGCTTCGTTTGGTGTTTGGGACTAATTGCTAACACAAACAAAGAATGGTTTCTCAGCTTCGACTTTCCAAGCCTCAATTCTCGTTAGTATCGAGAGGCTGCAGATACATACCGACCTCAGTACCTAGGTAGGGAAACAACCAGCTCTTTGTGCGTTCCCCATGACCGCCATTCACCAAACATTCGGTCAAGCTCCCTGCTACGTCCTGCAATGCATGATCCAGCGGATTTGATCCCCGGGGCTTGGAATGTGAAGCTACATACATAGCTGGCCGGCCATGCAGCTGGGGTTTGGCAATGGGCCCTTTTCTTGGCGAAACTGATCAACCAGCCTGGGTGCGTGTTTAGGTAGGCAAAGTTAAAGAGAATCTCATTAAGCGAGCGAGCGGGAATCTAGGCGAATCCATCTAGTACCATCATTGACACACGAAGAGGACAAGGGCTTGCTCCTGAGACACGGAAGGGAGAGACATACCAACGGTCACAGAAGACTGAAGAGAGACGTAAAACGCTTCAAGGCTTTCGAGAAGTAGCTAATTGAGACTGCACCGTACCGCCATTAAATATTTGTTTCTCGTCTCCCATGTGTCTCAAGGTAGTTGTCATGTTTCATATTAAGTTCAACGATCTTCACGTTCCTTGTTACCTGCCTGGCCAGTAGCCAGGCCATGCTACATATGTATGTACTATGTTGGAGAGGTTGGCTCAGTCGGCCCCTGATCCTCAAGAGCCCCTTTCTTAATCCCTTCTATCGCCTAGGAATGCTTCTATGCTCCTCGCACGAAAGGACCTTTAGGACCCTGACGTTCACCTTGGACTAGAGTAGATGATGTTCCAGCTTTCCTCCCACCCCTGCCT